>ML796075.1:299749-324357 GCA_009831015.1 Picea engelmannii
CATAAATTAAATTAAAATTATTTAGTAAAAGATTATATTTGAATATCAAATCTTTTAATTAAAAAATTGAATTATTATATAATTATTTTTGTGTTTTATAAAATATAATATATCTTTTAACATTTATATCATATGATGTTTTAGTTTATTTAAATGAATATTTAAAATATAAATGTAATATTTATTTTAAGTATCATATTAAGGAAGATATAAAAGTAGTATATTATTTGAAAAGTATTAAGTTTCGTTTAACGTATTTTTTTTCCCTTAAAACAACTTTTTTCAAAGTTTTGGGCACTTTCTTGGTACTTAATGTTAAGTGGGTAGTGTAGATTTAGATCACTTTACGTTAGGGAAATCAAATTGAACATCCTGGTAATAGTGACATTAATTCATTGAGTTAACCATGGGTTAAAAACAAAGTTTGGAAACATTTTATTCCATCCTCAACCATTTTAATGGCAATGAGATTTTCGAAACCTTGTTAATCCAATCGATCCATGAGGGGTAAACATGTCATAAGAAAGAGTTGACCTAAATGGGGAGGATAACAATTTCTTGTTTTAACCACCCAGGCTAGACCCAATTGACCTAAAATGTTTGGAAACATCATTTCCCACCCTCAAGCACTTAAGAAAGAGTTAGATTGTCAATAACTTGCTAACCTCAATCAATCCACTAGGAGAAACCTTGCCACAAAAGGGATTTTCCCTTGGGTGGGGAGGATAATAGCTTATCATTTAAACCATCCAAGCTACACCCAATTGACCTTTATTTCCTTGGAAATAACTCCACAAGAAACTCATGGGCACTTCTCCTTATCTGATGATGGTAAGTGTAAAGTCAGTTACATATACTAAGTGTACTTGACCCCACGAGGATTGAAACACCTCTAGGCTACATATTCCCTTAAGTTATATTAAAAAATATTATGGTTTATGTTGTTCCTGAGATTACACTTAAGGCTCAAAGAGTAATGTCAATGCATCAATAATTTAAGGAATGTTTTAAAAGGTGTTTTTTCTTCCGTTAATTATATGAGAATTAACCCTTAAATGAAATTAATAACTGAACAGGAAAGAGGTTGTGTTTCATCGTCTGAGTCAAGTAATAAAATCAAGTGATATGAGAGAAAATTAAAAAATTGTTAAACATAATGAGGTATCAATGACATATGAGTCTTACCTTGTTCACAGTAGAAGAAAATATAGAATGCACCCTTGAAAGGATATAAGATATAGTGATCCAAGTAGCTTGCAGGTCTTGTATTTACTAATAGAAAATATAGAGGAAAAATTGCATGCTTATCAAATGACCGATAACATGTGATTACAGTAGATGTTGTACTAAATTGTAACCACTCACTTATCAAGGAGTAACATAAAGAAAACTAGAGATATGGAATACAAGAAGAGAATATAACTCAAACTGCACAAAATTTGGAATCCCTGTCTGCACTTGTATTAATACTCACAAAAGGATGAGTTTTCTTAGTTACAATATGTAAAGAAGCAGCATATGTTAAGTCTTTGAAATATGTATTTATACAAAAAAAATCTCAACCCTAAGCGGTTGGAATTCTCCTTATTTCTAAAACAAAAAATATTACAATATGTGAAATTTGAAACACTTCACTTGCATCTTCCCTGTCTCTTTTCCACACTGGCAGAGACATTTCTCCTTCTTGTTCTCTAGCTCAGAAACAACTGGTCTCTAATCATGGTCTGAGTACATGATATGCCCACATCGTCTCATTTGTTCCCGGATGTGTTGGCTTTCCCCTGCTCAACACATTGCACACATTTGCCTACGAACTACACCACCAATCTGGAAGGCTCAGTTGTGTCGTTTGCCTCAAAAGTATACAACTTCTTCTCTAAGTAAGGAAATTTATCTTCCATTCTCCTATATTCTGAATATGTAGATTGTATTTGCAGACTAGGACCGACTAGCCACCTATTTATCTGAGTAATATCAATATGTTTTAATTGCAAGATTTCAGACCGAGCTTCTTCCATGTTTGTCCTGGCATTAAGTTGATGCTTCACTATATCAACTTTCCCCAAGACCTCAAAGATATTATCTTTGTCGAGGCCTAATGACCCTTTGTCGAGTGAATGAAATGCTTCTTGACAAGATTTTTTCACTTCCTTACCTAATTTTTTACTTTCAACTATGTTAGCCTCCGAGGTATTTAGTATTATATTGCCTCTAGTTTGCTCGGAAAGAGACAATCTAGAGACCATGACTACTTCTTCTCTTGTTGATGACACAACTGCCTCCTGGAAAGTAGCTCGAGCAGTGATGGCCTCTCTCTCATTTAAGAAAATGTTATTTAAGGATTGGTCTACCACCCAGAAATGGTTTTGGACACCCTCCACCTTAGCAAAAAGGCTTTGTTGTGTTGATTCTAATTTTTCGCGCACCTCCAGTGCCTGAGCTTGGAAAACTGCCATATCTACTGTTGTGTTTTCAGTTAGTTTTATTTTGGCCTGTACTCGTTTTACCAACTCTCCTTGCTTACTGGCCCATTCTCTACTTGCCTGCGTGTTCTTATGCATTTCGTCGAGACTGGATTTGAGTTGTCCAATTTCTTGTCTGTCATAGGCCCTACTCTGCTCAAGACCCTTGTTCATCTCACTCTTGCCATTATGCTCTACAGTATTTACTTGATTTTGCAATTGAATTATCAACATATCTTTCTGCTTCAATTGTTCTTTTAGGTTCCCAACGGAAAACTGGTTTGTTGTTACGAAAGCTCCCAGTGAACCTACCACACCCGTAGCAAAGTCTACCTCTCCCGAGGCCTGTCCATCAAGTAGCACCATGTGTCTCTTGACAGTTGCACCCTATTTTAGGTGTGTTTCCCTTTTTACCATAGCCGTCCTTTTCTTGCTGAAGAAGAAATCAGAGGGAGGCATCTCTTCAACCGAAATAGGCGTAAGATCCTTTATGAACACCAATTTAGCACTCAGATTCCCTCTGTTGAACTGTAAACGCGTGATAGATTGGATAGGGTTTCCTATCTCGGTGGACGGTTGTTTCCCGGCTATGTCAGTAGCTGATTTTCCTGGTGTGGGCAATGGCCTTTCTTCTCCCTTTTTTTATCAAGGCCTCAATCTGAGATTCAGCTTGATCACTTAGTGGGTTTGGCAATGTGGTGTCCCCCTTATGAGTTAAAACCTCAGTTTTCCCCAACTTTTCCTGAGCATCCTGTCCACTGGAGCTCCCTGTTTCTAAAATCTGGACCTCAATTTCCTTTCTAGCTGGGGGTGTTGGATTTTCTCCCTGTAAGACTTTCGAAAGGATATTTCGCCTATGCCTTTGGAAGCTATAGAATTAGACCAATTGGTATGGAGCTAGAGTTTGGACTCATCTCAAGACTTCCTGATAGGATCTCGCTCCTCGAAATATCTCATCCTGTGAAGACTCCTCATGCTCGTATCTTTTCAAATTACAAGAGGTCATGTGATTTCCCATGATCTTATGAGGATCATGTTTCTTGAATTCAATATTGACAAGCTTGATTTCTTCTAGGGCCACGGCCTCTACTTTCAAATGGTCGAAATCAAACAGTGAAAACATACCAATCTGCAAGGGAAAGTTGGGCCATACCTTTTTCTGCAAGGCTTTTAGCTCTTTACTGACTCCGCTCAACACAATTTGATGCGCTACCTCTCTTCACACCAATCGGTCTGGCAGAAACTTGGGAAAGGCATGCAGAGGGACCGAACAACCAAAAACCCTGATATAAGAGAAATGTTCTTCAATATACCAATCTACTATCCTCCCCAGGTTGGTTACTATTTTGTCAGAAATCCTAGGAGGTGGGCGCCCATATATGGTGATGTGCATCGACACCACCACATAATTGTAGATTTCATAGAAGTAATCTTTCACTTTATCTTCCCATAGATTTGAATGATAAAGATGTATTGGTTCAGCACTAGTTGGAGTCCAGCTCCAGCCCATCAAAGGAAAAGGCATCGTAAAACAGACGACATCCATAAGAGATGTTGACATGTAAAACGGGGTAGGTCGTCCTTTGGCTTTCAATGTCTGATATTCATTGATTTCCTTGGCCAAACTATCTAATAGCATCTTGGCCCAATTGAATGAGAAACCCTCTACAACTTCGTGCATGATCGGTACCCATGATAACTGGAAGTGGGTAGAATTTGCCCTCCTGAAAATTCTACAGAGCATCATGGCCACATACATCATATGAGATTCTAATGATGTTGTGGCGTATGTGCCATGTGTGTCTACTCTGAATTTCTCAGGGCGAGCCCACCAATCCTTGATCAAGTCGGGATAATTCTTTACGCTTTCTAGGCACTCTTCTTCATCGAATTTCTTTAAGAAAGCAGCATTATAAGTGTGTTTGAATGTTGGGGACAATTTGTACATCACCTGTACATGTTATGGTCGGAACGATCCAACAACTTTCTATGGATTGTAGATGGTCCTGGTCGCGAAATCAACGTTCTCCAAGTTCCAACCTATCATGTCGTTATACGACATGAGCCTCGGCTGCGTAGCTATCTTAAGCAGCTCTGACTGAGCTACGTATTTGAGCTTCGTTGCTTGAGTTTCGATCCCTTCATTATCTGACTCTTCTGGACAGTTGTCCAGTTCATATTGTAGGGTCTCGCATACTTGTGTCTAGGTTTTTATGGTCTCCACATCTCTCGGCGATGTGTCTGAGAGGACATCTGTGTTTTGGCTCGAGCTCTCGCCACTCCCTTTAACCATTTTTTGCAAAGCCATGATAGTTGTAAACTCAGCACTGTGTTACCTGTCACAGAAAATGCACAAACTTAGTATCTCACTAAGCTTGTTGTTATGTGAAAACGCACATAGAGTTCAAACTTCAATATATTTTTCACCTTAAGAGTATCAATTTATGCATACCTTCACTGACAATGTATTTAATTTCCTTAATGAAAAGATTTATGTGGTGTTCCGAGATCTTATTCGAAATGATTGTCGTAGATCGATTATTAATTCCATTAACATCTGGTGGTTCATGATCAGGAAAAGCATAGATGAAATTTGAATTTATTCGCATTATGATTCAGCGAAAGCTTAATCACGAGATAATCGTCATTAATGCATTAGTTAATTGCACTTATCGTTAAGTAAATTTTGGAATTTCCGATCTCGGGATATCCTATAATAGTTCAAGATATGATTTCCAAAACGCGAAATTGTGATGTGATTAATTAATTTTAATCATGTTTAACCCTTTTAAATAATCATGTTTAACCGCAAATATTTCGGGTTTTCGGATCTCGGGATATTGAAAGTCGCTCAATGCAGGATCCCCAAAATGAGAAATTGCGATGTGATTAATTAATCGTTAATCATTTTTAATCCTTAATTAACTCGACTTAACGCTTAAGATATTTCGGGATTTTGGGATTCACAAATTTCTGGTAGATGGTGAAGACCCAATTTCTGAAATCGTGAAACTATTATTTGATTTTCTAATTGGGTTTTAGTTTATTTTTAAGTATTCATTATTTAATTCATTTGGTCAATCAACTTTGTTTAAAATTCTTGATAGGTCATTTCTCGGAAAGATATGTCATAGATTAGGGGGTATACGTGTATGGTGACTTGGATCTTTTGAACGCTTTTCGTGTATCGAGACTTTGAAGGTGAGGCATGTTAACACATCTGAAGCGTGAAACTCCGAAATATGAAATCGGGAAGTACTCTTTAATGATTTGGCTTTTTTTAATGAGTAGGAGGCTCCATAGCTTCTAAGGAATTAGGATCGTTTGATAGTATGGAAGAGCTCATCGATGGTGAGAATCAAGCACGCGTTATTTTTATTTAAATGGGAATGAAATCCTTTTAAAGTCTAAAGTTTAGATATATATGTTTTCCAACATAGGCTCCACCTAGGGATCGCGTCTCCCTGCGAGACGTTGAAGAACAGTAGACCAAGTGCCTTTATTGGGTAAATGGAGTCATTATTTCATTTCTGTGAAACACCTTTGAGAAAGCAAACAGAAAGGTATTAGACTTTGGTGTTATCTCAGAAAGATTTCGAAAACTTGATCGTTCACCAAGCTCAAGTTTAGGTTGTCTATTGCTTGTTTTTTTGTGAAACTGATTTCAGGCCTATTTAATATAATCAAGATAATTTTAATCGATCTATCAAAATCTGGTCGGTTTTTTTTTTTTTGCATCAAGGCAAAGTAAAATTAGGGGATCCCTTGTTGTCTTAGAGTGTTAATCTTTTTCGAAAAGAGAACTAGCTACTAGAGCACATTATATACATGTATAACAACCTTGCAGATATCATAGACATTGCTTCGCTGCCAGCGAGCCTGTTCAGTACCCCGGTGAAGTTATCTACATTTCCCATTGAATTTCCTTTCACCACTTCAATTTGCACTTTGCTGAGATGAGGGAAATCATTTAAATGAATTTCCTTTCATCATCTCTTTTGGACAAAATGGGGGCAATCGAAATTCAAATTTCCTTTCACCATTTGTCTTGTACTAGATGGGGGCAATCAAATTATGAATTTCCTTTCACCATCCGTCTTTTTTTTTTTTGAAGTGGGGGAAATCAATTTGTATATATCATACACGGGATGATATATGTTTATAATTTAGTAGCTAAGGTATGTCAACTCACTTTGATTTACTCTGGGCTAATCCTCCCCTGACCTTCAAAACACCTTCGCCTAGAGGGAAGTTATCACGGGGAGATTTAAATTTCCAAGGACTTTCCTTGAGCAAAACGAATCATTTTAAAATCTGATAGAAGGGCTAAAGTAGTCAGAATTAGACTAGACACACTTTCTCTCATTTACAATCAAAGGACTCACAAAAATTTCGCCTACTCTCGTTTTGAAGATCTAGTCTTTTAGGCTTCCCGAGTCAAAGCGAACTCTGTATTTCTATGGAGATTTTAAAATTAGGATGTGAAAATCAAAACAGAATTAAAGCTTTCAAACATGATGGATGGGAATGGACTGAAGAGTTAAAGGTTTGGAAAGGGATCTTACCTATTTAGACCTAATTCTTGATTTGCGAGCTTTTTTTATTCTTATTTTTTTTTTTATAAATTTAATTTCATTTTTTTATTTTTCTTTTAATTTTACTCAGAGAAAACTTTTAGGATTAAGCTGTAATTTTACATTCTCTGGTTGTAGATTAGGTGAAAATATCTACACAAATGAGACTTTTTTCATACTCAGTGATATCCCCTTGAAATTTTAACTTGAGTCAGTAGGGTAGAAGCTCATACCTCATATTTTCTTTATATTTTCAACCAAGTAAACCATTTATTTGTCACTTGTTTCAAGAGAAAGCCTATGCTCTGAAAAGTGAGTGTTGATTTATGATACATCCTATCTCTCGACTATCAGCAAGTATCCTGCCTGAAAATAAACGTGAGAAATTTCAGGAACCTCTGCAGACCAGAACTCTATGCGTTACCTATTTATATATTTTTGTTTATATGAAATCAACAAACCTGGTTTTATTTACAGTGAAAGTAAAAACTTACCGAAGAAATGAAGAATTGCAAACAAAATATGAAAATCAAACCGGTATGTACAATGAGAGTTTGGAATCTGATTACTACATGAAGTGTTTCAGGAAGCGCCCGTTGATAGGGCGTTAAGGATTTTCCCATCAAGGTTTTCTAATAGAAACGAATTCTTTCCCTCTGAATCAACGATCTTGAAAGGTATGAACCAGATGTGATCAAAATTTTCGTGCTTTCCAGCATCTTCCTTTCTAGCATCCCATTTCAACACTAAGTAGCCAGGGAGGAACTCTCTATATTTAGATTTTTTATCGAACAAGGCTTTCATGTTGTCTTGATATTTCTTAATTTTCTTGTCCACTTCAGCTCTATTTTGTTGTACTTTAATAAACTGATTCATCCTTCTGGTAACATCATTAGGTTCCTCCTTCGAGCCTTACCAAAGCTTCATCACAGGTAGAGCGAGATTTATAGGGAGGACTACATCGGTACCGTACACCATTTGGAAAGGAGACATTCTGATTGATTTTTTAGTGCCTATCCGATTTTCCCACAAAGCATATTTCAAATGAACGTGTTAGGATTTCTTATTTTCAGTCAGCAGCTTTTTAATTATAGTGATCAAGCTCTTATTTGATGATTCAGCTAATCTGTTTCCCTGAGGATAGTAGGTTGTGGAATGTCCTAGTACAATATTGTACTTCTGATAAAAACTGACCATCGCCATGGATTTGAAAGCTTGGGCATTATTAGTAACTATCTTTCGAGGACAACTGAATCTAGATAAAATGTTTTCTTCTGAGAAATTGATCACCACTCAGTCTGTAGCATTTCGTGTCAAAATGGCTTCTACCCATTTAGTGAAATAGTCTATGGCGGTTAAGATCCATTTATGTTGCGCACTTGAATGCGGATGGATTTCTCTGATGAAATCGAGACCCCATTGTTGAAATAGATCTTTTATTTTGACCGGAATCAAGGGTAGTGAGAGAATATTTTGTTTGCATGAGAATAGTTGACAGGAGTTACAAGAAGTGACTTTAGTATTCACGTCTGTAAATAATTTTGGCCAATAATATCCATCTCTAGGGATTTTATAGGTCGTTTCCCTCCAAGCGTGGTGTCCTCTGCACACCCCTTCATGAAATTCGTTTATAACATTCTCTGTTTTAGTTTCTATTAGTCATCTTAGTGAAAAACCCAGGGGATCCTTCCAATACAATTGATTTTTAATAATACAGTATTTTACCGCGTGCAGTTTTAGCTTCCTCGCCTTGGAAGGAATCATATCACTAGGGAACTGAAGAGTCAAGAGATAGGAAACTATGTCGCTATACCAAGCCGAGGAAGAGAATTTTTCTTGAATATGAGTTTCAGGAGTCTCCACATCAAACTCTTCTATATATGGAAGTTCTTCGTAAGCTTGTAGATGATTTATTCTGAGTGATCTGAAATTTGATTTGGCTAATAGCTTAGCCAGACCCTGACCCTTGACGAGTTTGGTCGGTTTTACCTCAAGTTCGAATTCCTTAATTTTGGCTAACCATCGACCTCTTTTCCCATCACTGTCAGGCTGAACCAATATGTCCTTGACCGTGCTGGTAGGTACATAGGCAATCACCTTGGAATGAAGAACATAAGTTTTGAAATCTTTGAGGGATTTCACCATTGCGTATGCCTATTTGTTTAGTATATCATATCTCAACTCTGCATCTCTGAGAATTTTACTGAAAAATGATATCGGTTGCTCAAAACCTTCATCGTTCTTCTGTAAGAGCACGACCGCGACAATATGGTCGGAGGCAAATGAAAAAATCAAGAACTCTTTCGTATAATTTGGGTTGTCTAACACTGGTGCTTCTCCTATCATTTTATTGATGCGTTTGAAAGATGCTTTTGCCTCGGTCGTCCATTTGACCTCGTTTTCCTTTTTTAGCATATCTGTAATCAATTTAACAATTTCAACGAAATTTGGAATGAATCTTTTTAAAAAAACTATTTTTCCTAAAAAAGTTTGAATTTCCTTTCTGTTTCTAGGAATATTTATTGTATCTATGTCTTCAACCATTTTTGGATCAATTTTGATTCCTTCCTTAGATACTATATGACCCAAGAGTTTACCTTCCTGCATTGCAATATGAGATTTCTTTGGATTTAGGGACAAACCGAATTTTCGACATTTCTCGAACGTTTGCTCGAGGTGTACCAAGTGCTCTGCATCAAAGTTAGAAAAAATATCTAAATCATCAAGATAGATAACGACAAACTTATCTCTTTCGCTGACAAAGGCTATGTCCATCACTCGTTGAAAATTGGCCCATGCATTCATTAGACCAAATGGCATTTTTTCATACATGAAAGTACCCCATGGAGTTGTAAACGTGGTTTTCTCTTTGTCATCTTTGTGGACCACAATTTGATTGTAACCTGAGAAGCCATCAATCATAGACATTTGGTTAGCCCCGACGTGATCCATTTTAGGGAGCGGATAATTATCTTTAAGAGATGATCTGTTTAGGTTTCTGAAATCCACGCATAATCTGATTTTGTCGTTCTTTTTTCTAACTGGAACTAAATTAGCTACACATTCGGAATATCTGAGTGGAACAATAATTTTTCCATTCGGGATCTTTTTTACCTCTCTTTCTATTACAGGCAAGAGTATTGGATTTATTTGTTTGAGTTTTTTCCTGAAAGGTTGGATGCCTGGTTTCAAAGGGATTTTATGCTCGATAACAGTGGTATCATAAGTTTTCAGTTCATCAGAAGACAAGGCGAAGACATCTTTGTACTGTTTGAGTAATTCAACATATTTACTTTTCATTTCGAGTGGAAGGTATTTGGAAATTTTGACCAGTTTGGGGTTTTCCTTAGTGCCTATGTCGCAATCTTCAACCTCTTCGGGATGAGGTTGCAAGGTAGATTTCAGAGGTATATCGTCATTATCAAATAATCTCTCTAATAGAATTAGACCCTTATGAATTTGATTGTTTTTTAACACCAATATGCGGTGGTTAGCGATCTTATCTTGGAACTTATGAGGATCTTCATCTTCTTGCATGATCCAAGTAGGGTCGTTTGATTTTCCTGGTCTATGTGTGTTTTGGAAAATTCATCCACCATTTCTAGAAACTGTTTGATCTTTTCATCGTCTTCAAAAACCTGCCAATGTTGGAAATTATTTTTTATTGAAGGCTTGTGCCTCATTTCTATGTGGTATTTTAGCTTAAGACTGTAAACGGCATAAAAGTAGCAGTCGCTTTTGCTAGGGAGTCAGCTTGTTTATTTTCTACCCTGGGAATATGATGAATATTGAACGATGAGAAAAAAAATTCAATCAAATTCCAGGCACAATTCTTGTACGGCCTTAGCCTTGGATGCTTGGCTTGATATTGCTTCCTTATTTGTTTTACAATTAATTCAGCATCGCTGTAAGCTATTAGATTTTCAATTTTCAACTTCCAGGCAGCCTCCAATCCCTATATCAGAGCTTCATACTCGCATAAGTTATTGGTATAGTCAATGTCCCATTGTAATCTGTATGAGAAAGGAATTATGAATTCATCTCCGGGTGCCACAAAAAGCACTCCAGCTCTGGCTCCTTCCCAAGACGAAGCACTGTCAAAAAAAAAAATCTAGACCCCTATGTTATTTACATTTTTGTTTGTTTTTTCGATTTTTTTGTTTTTGTTTTCTGAAACATTTTATTTTGTACTATTTTCTTTTGTACATTCATCAAAACCATCATCAATGTATAATATTCAGTTTCCTAAATCTTGATCTGCGACATAAATCGGATAATTATTTGGGTTTTATGGGTGACTCACAGTATATGCTAGTCTTGTCTCTTTATATAGACGGGTGAATTGTCCACTGAAGATCAGGATTGTAGCATATGTCATGTCTAATTGAAGCGATCCCCCAAGATTATCACCCCAATACCTGGATAACAACATGCCAAATTTCATAGGAACATCAGCAACGATTACATCCATGAGAATACTCTTCACAGGGATCTGTGCAAGATTAACCACCAAATATTTTATCATACCGAGACATTTTACCTTTCTTGAATCAAAATAATACAGATATCGGTATGGTCTAGTAACCTCGAGGACCAGTTTTTCCATAATAACTTTGGGCATTAAGATATGGGAGGCTCCATAATCCAACATACAGTTATGGAGTAGGTGATCATGCACAGTCAACGTAATATAAAAAGGAGCAACAAGATCTTTACATTTTCAATATGCAGACCAAACATTATAGTAGGTCTATCATCTTCCAAATTAATAGCATCTGCATGACTCTCAATATCTGAGAAATTTATCATTTTGGCAATTTGTTTTCTATACATTGGTTTTTTTGCTAATTCAACCAGGAGCACAGGATTTTGATTTTATTAATTTCATTTTCCACATTGAAACTTCCAATTATCTTTTAGACCTCTCTGGTGGGGATATTTGTTTCTCTTTTTTATTGTCTATTGGTTTGCATTGCTTTGGTTTCCACTGTCCTTGTTTTGGCAGCTTGTATTACAGTTGTTTTTGTCTTGGCAGCTTGTGTTTCAGTTGTCTTTGTCTTGGAAGCTTGTGTTTCAGTTGTCTTTGTCTTGGTAGCTTGTGTTTCAGTGGATGTTTGAGCTGCCTCATTTGTTTTATTTCTCGACAAGATCTTCCTTGGTGGAGCAGTTGTAGAATTTTTATCTCAAGGCCTTAAATTATATTGTTGTTGAAGCTCGACCATTATAGAGTCGACAATTCCTGGATAATCAGATTCTCCCATATTATTTATACTTACCTCGTTTCCAAACAGTGGTTCTTGATCTAAATACCTTTCGTAATCTTGTCTGGTTAGGTGAGGTTCTTGATCATTATCACTGAGGTTGTCAATATCTTCATCTAACCCCTCAAAGTCTTGTACATCATCGCTTTGCATAAAGTTTTATTTTTTTAAGGGAGCTATGATTTTCTGATCTCCATTTTTTACTAGTCTCTGCTGGACCGGGGGATTGGGATTCCTTTTGAAATCTCTCATAGAAAAAGGATTAGGTTTAGCCTGGTCTAATTCCATTCTGGATATTTTGTTTGATAATTCTTTAATTATTTTAGCCATGTCATCCATTTTGTCCTCTGCAGACTTCCCAGATCCGGAAGTTCCATCTTGTTCTCTAAAGAGTTTGGTTTCTTTGGTTCCCATGTTGACTTTCACCTTTAGTTTACCTAATGCCATCATGTTCGATTCAATTTCGATGGAGTCATCTTGCATTCTGGTGAGATCAACTGATCTCCTCTCCCTCAAAAGTAAGGCAAAGTCAGGCTCGAAATCCCCTACGAAAGTCACCTTAGCTGTAGGTTGAGAGGGTTTGACCTCTGTTGGGATTTTATGATAGAGTTTATTAAACCTCTGGGTGAATTCTAGGACTGACTCTGAAGTCTTTTTCCTTAGAGCTCCAAACTCTGTCGGATAATACAAGTGATCTTTCTTCTCTCCCCACTACCTTAAAAAGGCATTTTCTAGCACGTCATAAGATGTTATAGAACCTAACTGAAGCCCTCGAAACCAAAGTCTTACCTGACCTTCAAAATATTGTACCAGAAGTCTTGAATAAACATCCTCATGCTCAATCACGAGGATATCAGCGAATTGGTCAAAAACGTTGATGTGCTCTGTGGCAGTTAAATCTCCTTCTCCTGTGAATTTCGGTAAGTTCTTCATATAATTTTCTGGTAAATCATGAAGAACAGGGGGAAAGAATAAAGGAGCGTATCTGGTAGCCACTTTGGCAAAAATTCTAGGGGGCGGAGGTGGTGGTCCTTGACCACCTGCTCCTCCAACACCACCTCCAACGCCACCTCCTCCAAAAACAACCATTTGATGTCAGGGGGATGAACTTCGGGAGTTAAAGAGAGGTTTTTTGTAAACTTCTAGGGACCTTTCTACTGTTTCAGGATGAAGTGAAGGATATTCTGGAAACTGACCGTTAGGAGACAGAAAATATGAAAAGGGGGGAAAAGGGAAATGAGCACTAGGTTCTTCGCATTTACAGGATATATAAACAGGAGAACTGAGAGGAGTTGAATCAGGGTAAGAGATATAGTCTTCAGAGTCTTCGAGAGATAAAACCTTTACTTCGGGGACTAGCGGAATATCAATAAAAGTGGGTATCAAAATAGGGCTTTTACCTTTACTAGTCAAGGGGGAAGTCGAATCGATCTCGGAAAACTGCCATATCTACAACTGTGTTTTCAGTTAGGTTTATTTTGGCATGTAGTCATTTTGCCAACTCTCCTTGTTGATTGGCCCATTCTCTACTTGCCTGCGCCTTCTTATGCATTTTGTCGAGACTGGAATTGAGTTGTTGAATTTATTGTCTGTCACAGGCCCTAATCTGCTCAAGACCCTTTTTCATCTCACTCCTGACATACGCTCTACAGTCTTTACTTGATTTTTCAATTGACTTATCAACAAATCTTTCTGCTTCAATTGTTCTTTTAGGTTCCCAACGGAAAACTAGTTTGTTGTTGTGAAAGTTCCTAGTGAGCCTGCCACATCCGTAGAAAAGTCTACCTCTTCCAAGGCATGTCCATCAAGTAGCACCATGTGTCTCTTGACAGTTGCACCCTCTTTTAGGTGCATTTCTATTTTTACCACAACCCTCCTTTTCTTGTTGAAGAAGAAATCAGAGGGAGGCATCTCTTCAACCGAAATAGGCGTAAGATCCTTTATGAACACCACTTCAGCACTTGGATTCCCTCAGCCGAATTGTAAAGGCATGATAGATTGGATAGGGCTTCCTATCTCCGTGGACGATTGTTTCCTAGTTGTGTCAGTAATTCATTTACATGGTGTGGGCAGCGACCTTTCTTCTCCCTTTTTTATCAAGGCCTCAATTTGAGCTTCATCTTGATCACTTGGTGGATTTGACAATGTGGTGTCCCCCTTTTGAGTCAAAACCTCAGTTTTCCCCAAATTTTCTTGAGCATCCTGTCCACTGGAGCTCCCTGTTTCTAAAATCTGGACCTCAATTTCTTGTGTAGCTGGGGGTGTTGGGTTTTCTCACTGTAAGAATTTCGAAAGGATATTCCGCCTATGCCTTTGGACGCTATAGAATTCGACCAATTGGTCTGGAGCCAGAGTTTGTACTCGACTCAAGACTTCCTGATAGGATTTCTCTCCTCAAAATATCTCATCCTGTGGAGACTCCTCCTGTTCGTATCTTTTCAAATTGCAAGAGGCCATGTGATTTCCCACAATCTTCTGAGGACCGTGTTTCTTGAATTCAATATTGACAATCTTGATTTCTTCCCGAGCCGTGACCTCTACTTTCAAATGGCCAAAATCAAACAGTGAAAACATACCAATCTGCAAGGGAACGTTGGGCCATACCTTTTTCTACAAGGCTTTTAGCTCTTTACTGACTCCGCCCAACACAGTTTGACGCGCTACCTCTCTGCACACGAATCGGTCTGGTAGAAACTTGGGCAAGGCATGCGGAGGGACCGAACAACCAAAAATCTTGATATAAGAGAAATTCTCTTCAATATATCAATCTGTTATCCTCCCCTGTTTGGTTACTATTTTGTCAGAAATCCTGGGAGGTGGGCACCCATATATGGCAATGTGCATCGACACCACCACATAATTGTAGATTTCATAGAATGAATCTTTCTCTTTATCTTCCCATAGATTTGAATGATAAATATGTATTGGTTCGACATTGGTCGGAGTCCAGCTCCGGCCCATCAAAGGAAAAGGCATCATAAAACAGACGGAATCCATAAAATATGCTGACATGTAAAACGGGGTAGGTCGTCCTTTGGATTTCAATGCCTATATTCAGTGATTTCCTTGACCAAACTATCTGATAGCATCTTGGCCCAATTGAATGAGAAACCCTCTGCAACTTTTTGCATGATCGGTACCCATGATAACTGGAAGTGGGCAGAATTTTCCCTCCCGAAAATTCTACAGAGAATCATGGCCACATACATCATATGAGATTCTAATGATGTCATAGCGTATGTGCCATGTGTGTCTACTCTGAATTTCTCAGGGCGAGCCCACCAATCCTTGATCAAGTCGAGATAATTCTTTACGCTTTCTGGGCACTCTTCTTCATCGAATTTCTTTAACAAAGTGACATTATAGGTGTGCTTGAATGTTGGGGATAATTTGTACATCACCTATACATGTTCTGGTCGAAAGGATCCAACAACTTTCTGTTGATTGTAGATGGTCCTGGTCACGACATCAATGTTCTCCAAGGCCCAACCTATCATGTCGTTATACGACATGAGCCTCGACCGCGTAGCTATCTTATGTAGCTCTGACTGAGCTACGTATTTGAGCTTCATTGCTTGAGTTTTGATCCCTTCATTATCTGACTCTTCTGGACAGTTGTCCAGCTCATATTGTAGGGTCTCGCATACTTGTGTCCAGGTTTTTATGGTGTCCACAACTCTCGATGATGTGTGTGAGAGGACATCTTTGTTTTGGCTTGAGCTCTCGCCAATCCCTTTAACCATTTTTCATGGAGCCATGATAGTAGTAAACTCAGCATTGTGTTACCTGTCACAGAAAATGCACAAACGTATTATCTTGCGAATCTTTTTGTTCTGTGAAAATGCAAATAGAGTTCAAAATTCAATATGTTTTTCACCTTAAGAGTATCAATTTACGCATACCTTCACTCACAATGTATTTACTTTCCTTAATGAAAAGATTTATGAGGTGTTCCGAGATCTTATTCGAAATGATTGGCGTAGATCGATTATTAATTCCATTAACGTCTGGTGGTTCATGATCGGGAAAAGCATAGATGAAATTTGAATTTATCTGCGTTATGATTCAGCGAAAGATTAATCATGGGATAATCGTCATTAATGAATTAGTTAATTTCACTTATCGTTAAGTAAATTTTAGAATTTCGGATCTCGGGATATCCTATAACAGTTCAAGATATGATTTTCAAAACGCGAAATCGCAATGTGATTAATTAATTTTAATCATGTTTAACCCTTTTAAATATTCATGTTTAACCTCAAATATTTCATGGTTTCAGATCTCAGGATATTGAAATTTGCTCGAGGCAGAATCCTGGAAATGCAAAATCGTGATGTGATTAATTAATCGTTAATCGTTTTTAATCCTTAATTAACCTGACTTAACGCTTAAGATATTTCAGGATTTCGGGCTTCGGGAATTTGGGAGGCGATAGATGGTGAAGACTAGATTTCCGAAATCACGAAACTATTATTTGATTTTCTAATTGGGTTTTAGTTTCTTTTTAAGTATTCATTATTTCATTCGTTTGGTCAATCAACTTCGTTTAAAATTCTTGACAGGTCATTTCCCAGAAAGATACGTCATAGATTAGGGGGTATACGTGTATGGTGACTTGGATCTTTTGAACGCTTTTTGTGTATCAAGACTTTGAAGGTGAGGCATGTTAACACATCTGAAGCGTGAAACTCCAAAATCCAAAATCGCAAAGTACTCTTTAGTGATTTGGATTTTTTAATGAGTAGGCAACTCCATAGCTTCTAAGGAATTAGGATCATTTGATTAGATGGAAGAGCTCAACGATGGTGAGAATCAAGCACATGTTGTTTTTATTTAAATGGGAATGAAATCCATTTAAAGTCTAAAGTTTAGAAATATATAGGTGTTCCAACAGTTTACACCTAAGTTGTATTAAAAGTATGCATTAGCATATTGCAAGTCAGTTGTATATCAATGAAGCATATTATTCACATTTATAATAGTTTCATCAAATCCATATTATTTGGAAATCTTAAAACTTATTAGGATTGACACTTGTCCCATTAAATTCATAGTATTTAGAAAGCTTAAAGTCTTTAAAACTTGCTCGCAAAAATCAAACTATGCACTCAACAACAATGGACAAGCATTGTTGTAACCATATAAAAACTTAATAGTGGTTTGAAAAAAAGTATGAAAACATATATTAGAAAACTTTGAGAAGAATATAATTTTTCAATGTATGAACCTAAAACAAATTGAAAAAGCGGAAACAATAGTCTCAAACCTAGGCATGGACTAATAAGTACTTCATACTCATCGTCCTATTATTTAGTTTTGAAGTTATGTTCTCGTTTCATTTACTTTATCTTCTTCTATCTCTATCATCTTTGGCTTACTATGGTATAATTCTAAGATAGGTGAGGACAACTATCAGTGAATGTGCAAATGAAATTGTGGATGTGCTAACTTTCATTCATACACTTTATTTGCTAGCAAGGTGTCATCTCACATATACACATGTGGGAAGATGTGACATTCCTTGTAAAATGTTAACATATCGATCTACGCATTATACTTATTGTCATATACATCATATTAATTGTAGAAGCATGATGCCATACTCATAGACAACATTCCTCCCACATATCCATCTACATTGATAGATAATTCAACAACATGTATCATTTTCTTGTAGAGCTTTTGATTGTATGATGTCCCTCAATATCCCTTTTTAAACTACATGACTAACACACTTTTAAAATAGAGTAAGTTAATCTTGTTGCAAAATGATCCCTTTTTCGACCATAAATTTGATAAGATGGAAATTTGACCAAATCAAACACAAACAACAAAGTTGATCCAACTAACCAAGTTAGACCAAATCAAAGATGAAAATTGAAGTTGATCCAAAATAAGGAAGAGAATATCCGACTAAGAAACCCACCAAAGACTAAACATAACTAAAATAAGACCTTGGAAAATAATAAAGGTGACCTTCCTAGTGACTAGACACCAAATGAGGCATACACATTCGTACGAATAAGCCTAGACAATGTATTAAACAATGAAAGGTTACCAACACCTAAATCAATCTCTAGATCATGGAAGGTCACGTAGTCATTTTTGAGCTTTGAATGCATAAATTTTACAAAATCCATACACTATAGTGTTTAACATGGCAATGCTCCATCTCAACTACTAAACCATGTTTCGAAACATATTAAATATTACATAAAGATTTTAAAATTAATTAACTTTGAACTTACATTTTTCTACAAAACCTTTTTGCCATAAATTACCATATATTGAGCCTTTGATAGGTAGGTGTTAAACTACCCTTAATATTGATCTGTGTAAGTCGTAAAGATGGTACGAAATAAACAAGTGCTACAACAATAGCGTTCTCCCTGTCGAAAATGGGATAGATTTGATATTAAATATTTATTTAAGCATTAAATGTTGCTATTAACTAATATCAAAAATAAATATTTACTAAAATAATATGAAAAACAAATATTTATGAAAATAAACATAACACATTTCCCTATTGCTACTAGCAGTTGCTCATATCACAACTGAACTTTATGACAAAAACTATTGCAGACTATAGTACCCTATAGCCAAAGCATTGCTCAGAAAATATTTTGAGGAAGGAGATCAACACCATTAGCTGGCCCACACGAAAATGGTGTGTGGAAAAATATTTTGAGGAAGGAGATCAACACCGTTAGCTGGTGTGTGGAAATTACTCGGAGTAGGAAAGATGTGATGGAAATGAGAATCTTTTATTACAAGTATGTGTTGATGAAGGTTGGGAAGCCAAACCCCACATGTATCATCGCTTTATTAGTTTTCATATATGTGGAAGAAACAAAATAGATAAACATAAATCAAACTACTACACTAAATTAAATTAAGGAAACAAGAAAACAATGAGAGTAGGATTAAAATAGTTATATTTCTGGAAGCATGTATGTATTATAGGTAAGAAAAAAGACTCGTTATAGCATCAATTCAATTGAATTAAAAAATTTGGTTGTCATTGACCCGGGAATCTCATAATTTGTCCTTGGGCTGTTATAACCTACATATCCAATGTGATGTGATAATAAAAAAACAAAAACATTAAAAGACAAATCATTAGGAGATATCTATGAGATACCAGAGATATAGCTGGTTAATAAATATGCACTCACAAACAACACAAAATATTGAAAATATAAAGGCAACTGTGATATTGTCTTTTATACATAAGACAATGTCGACTATGATATAGATGACACTAAATGTTAAAACACCCAACCAAAAACTTAAAGCTAACAAGTGCGGAATGCCAAATGAAAAAGCAATGCACACCAAATATGGCAACATCAATATTGCCAAAAAAGTACTGGAATGTGTGTGTGTGTGTGTGTGTGGGCTATTTTGTACAACTAATTTATGAAAGATGTTTTTGTTTGAGCTTGTTCTTTCCTAACTAATATTACATCAATCTTGAAATTCCTAACTAATATTACATCAATCTTAAAATTCTTAACATTCTACTTCTCTAGGGGGGAGATAATTACATTAAAACAAATGATCTTATTTTCCAAAAGATTTTCTTTTCCAGAAGATTTGGATCTATTATATGTTCAAGGTTTAATATTAAAATCATTTTCAAAGTTTTTATTGATTTTTTTAATAGAAAAATCAAAATACCTTGTATGTTTGAGTCAAATAACAATGTTTTTGAAACATTTTGTTTATACACTATTTTGTAAACTTAAGGACTTTATGGTATCTACACTCTAAAGCCCACATCAACATTCATTCTTGATACTTTTCTTACAATCTAAAGCCCACACCAACATTCAACATTCATTCTTGATACTTTTCTTACAGAGAAGAATACTTGCATAGCATGTTGAGCTAACACACATGATTCACATAACATGGTTCACAGAACTTGTTAACTGTTGATGAATCTCAAAGATTATCTGAATATTTGAAGAGGGGCTGCACTCAAATGCCCACAACAAACTTCATTCTGGAAACTTTTTTTGCTCAACCTTCATTCTGGAAACTTTTTTTGCAAAGAAAATCACAAGCTTTAGAAAAAACCATCAAAACAAATGTCTTATCAAAATCACAAGCTTTAAAAAAGGCCATTAGAACAAATGTTTTATCAAGATCACAAGAAATCACATCTTATGAAAAATAGTACTTTTCCTTCAATTTTGTCAAACAGAATGTGCTCTAAGTCATTTGAATTGATAGCAAAACAAGCCATTTGACTTGATAATAAAATAGAATGTGCTCCAAGTCATTTGTCTTCATAGAATTTTTTTTTTTTACAGAGTAGATCACAAGCTTTAGAAAATGCCATTAAAACAAATGTCTATCAAGATCACAAAAGTTTTAGAAAAGGCCATTAAAACAAATGTCTTATGGAAATCACATCTTATGAAAATTGGTACTTTGCCTTCAATTTTGTCAAACACAATGTGCTCCAAGCCATTTGACTTGATAGAAAAACAAAATTTTAATAGTATATTTTTGTGTAATAGATTCAAAGTTAAGAGAAATAGTATATTATTCGTAACGTATATTATTCGATTCTCACTGTAATTTGTACAAATCATAAACAATCCAATAATCCAATAGCTAGTTTTGTATTGTTAAACTTATGTTTTTGTCAATGGATTAACAGATGACTATTAGGATGAGTTGAACCGAGATGCTCAGGTATTGATATAAAGTAAGAAATTTTGAATACTCTGTCACTCTAAGCACTCTCTGCTAACTAATATTATCCTGGGCTCTAACAGATTATGTAAATTTTGCAGGTCTCTATTAAAGTAATTTATAAGGGAAGTAAAAGTAATGAACTCTTACCTCAAAGAACATTATCTCAAAGGTGCCAAGTGCATTTCTAGAGATCCAAAGAAATAACGTGTCATTGTGTTACAAAGGCCATGCAAGATGTAGTTTACAAGAAGTAGAACCAATGGAGGTAGTTACAACAAGCTCTACCTCTTATGCTACTGGTGGAACTGCTAGGATTGTTGCTATCTGCTTTGAAGTTAGTGCATTGCTTAAGGCGGTGTATCAAAATTTTCTTGCTATTAATATTATAGCTAAAACTAGCTCTACCTCTTATGCTACTGGGATTCATATTCAACACTGCCAAGATGGGGTCTGTGTAATTGTATTCATGGAGAGGTCTGCTTGGAAAATCTTTAGATAAAATTCCAGTGATATTGAAGTATGCGGCCTGAAGCTGAGCTGTCTTTGGACGAACGAAGGACTGGTTATTAAACGATGCAGAAAATCTACCTCCAAAGTATCCTTTGCAAATATTATTAGCAAGACAGTCTTGGAGATTATTGGCAAAAAACTTCAAAGCCCTAACAGACACAGATAGCCCTGATAGCCCTGACATACATAGATTCGGTTTGCCACTCAATATAATTCATTATAGTATAATTCATATAATTCATAGCCATAATATTCTCAGAAAATTAATGCATCTAGCTTCAATAAACTTAGGTTAGGTTATAGAATATTGAAAAAGATGTAGTGTGACAGAGCCTAAAAAATAGTGTCTATGAAGATGAAAAGATATAAAATTAATGCATCGAGCTTCAATAAATTAGGTTAGGTTATAGAAGATTGAAAAAGATGTAGCGTGACATATCCTAGCATCTATGAAGATGCAAAGACATAATATACTTGAAACTTAGGATTGGGATTGACAAAAGAGTTGGGCAATAAGTGTTAGAATTTCTTGAAACTTAGGATTGGGATTGACAAAAGAGTTGGGCAATAAGTGTTAGAATTTCTTGAAACTTAGGATTGGGATTGACAAAAGAGTTGGGCAATAAGAGTTAGAATTTATCAGCCAATTGTTTTTTAAATAAATGTAATTAAAATATTATAAAATAATATGGATTTTACTTTTCCTATATAAAACTTTAAGAAGGAAAAAAATATAACTTTAAGAAGGAGAAAAATATAAAACTTTAAGAAGGAGAAAAATATAACTTTAAGAAGGAGAAAAATATTGTTAGTCAAAATAAAAGTAATTGAAAGTCAACGATTAATGGATCGCTAGAATCCTGGCCTTCGGCGGGACTAATAAATAAAAGAACAATATGGTTTAAAGGGTACATGCGAGTACAAATTCTATATATGCTAGTTGGCATGACAATGAATTCAATCAAAAGCCTAAGTTCAATACGATACTTTATTTGGACATACTACGCGTTAAAGGGTCCTAACATTTAATGCATGTCATGTTAAGGATGACTGACATTGGTTGTTTATTTAATAATTATGAGCATTAACTACACAAAATTAACTTTAATCTTACCTTTGTACACGAAATGTTTTGCCATAAATTACCAAATATTGAGCCATTGATAGGTAGCCTTTAACTACTTGCATTAAAGGCTTGGCATGGGAATCAATTCAATTAAGAGCTTAAGTTAACACTTAGGCGTTAAAGGACCCTAACATTTAATGCATGACACACGATGTATGGTACTTAAATTTGAAAATTTGTATTAATAATAAGTGTCATTGCAGTGGCTATGTCCTTACAGTAAAAATTGAAAATTTGTATTAATAATAAGTGTCACTGCAATGGTTATGTCCCTACAGTAAAAACTTGTCATTGGAGTGGTTATGTCCCTGTCGTAAAAAAAAATAGTATATTGTTGCCGTAAAAGCTTTTTTAGATTGGTAATTTAGTTGAATTGATGTTTTTTGAAATCATAATTTCCTTATATTGTCTTCATGCATTTTTGTTATTTTGGAGAAGTTTTATTTAAACACATGATACATGATACATTAGTAATGAGAAAATTAGGTTATGCATCTATTTTAGCCATTTTGTAAAAGCATATTCGAGTTATGGACAAATCTCCACTAATGTCATTGCAAGGTTATATTAATTTGCATTACATCACAATTGCCAAACAAAGCTTTTCTATGGACAAATCTCAACTAATATCATTACAAGGTTGTATTAATTCACACTGCATCACCATAAAAACAAGTACACAGGGACAAGTCCTCGATTGTATCATCTTTTATTAATACAGATGGAAAAGTCCACCATTGCATTTCACATGTCTTCATTATATTCCTTAACCATAATATAATTTGAAAGAAGACAACACAGGAGAATCAAAAGAGTTGTGCACATTGCTATCTTTTTTGGACACATTCACTGTTAAAAAAAATATTAAGAGTAGTATATGACTTATGAGCAAAATATTAATATATGTTTTAAAATATCTAAAAACTTTAAAGCAAAATATTAATGACAACATAATGACTAATGAGAGAATATTAAGAAAACCAAGATCAAGAAAACCAAGATACGGATTTGATTATTTGACTACATGGCATTACCTCTTGTAAAGCTTACCTACGTTGTCTTGTTGTATGCATAATGCAAATATTATCAATTTCTCTTAATACATTTTAAGACATAGAAGTTGTATAATAGACCAATGTAAAACCAGTACACCGATATGATGCGATGGAATTTTTCCAATATATATTGATATCACACATGTTTTCAATAATTAGACCATTCAAAGTGTATATATTATAAAAATAATATTTGTAAGTAATTAGTTAATAATTTAAATAATATTTATTAGTTAGTTAATAAAAAAAAATTATTTTTAGTTAATATAATCAAAGGTCATTTTTCATCTTATGAAAATATAATTATAATTATAATAAAATATTTAATATATAAAGATAAGATAATATTTGATATTTAATTTAATATATATAAAGATGAGATAATGTTTAATATATTAAATGTGTACCCCGGATGGGGTGACACGCGGAGGCGCCGTTGAGCCAACTGGACATGCACTCAGCGATTGTTAAATGCACAGGACCGCCACCCTCGCGCGACATTTAACGTTGATGGACGGCCGAAGCAGAAGTCTGATGGAGGAGTTACTTCTCCCTCGCGTGGTAATAAACATTCCAGGCGCACTTGAGTTCAGGGTTATTATGACAAATAGGAAGAGCGGACAGTTTGATTATAATTCTTCTATGCAGCCCGAGCAAGAGCGGAAGGCTCCTGGTGCGTCAATTACTGGGTCATTTCTTGTCCTATCCCTGTGCACAGGAGAGTCCATTCAGGGTTGGGAGCTTCCCTGTCTTCGACAGAGTCGACCTTCCAGTGCTCGGCACCCGCAAAGGTTTTTGATTTGGTCCTTCTCTAACCCTGTTTTACCCTTAATTGGCATTTGTGTTGGGAATATGGTCAGGCGTAGAGGTACACCTCGCCGAGGTGCGGCTTGGGAAGCCAACAAGGC
>ML796075.1:325996-336124 GCA_009831015.1 Picea engelmannii
ATTTAATATATAAAGATAAGATAATATTTGATATTTAATTTAATATATATAAAGATGAGATAATGCTTAATATATTAAATGTGTAATCAAAGTAACTTATATATTGATATATTGAAGTAAAAATCTTTGTTTATAGTTAAATTACTAAATAATTGAATGAAAGGCCCATATTTATATAAAAAGAAATCCTGAACTTATTATGCTCCAGTTTAAATGGTTGCTTGGATTCATTGACCATTACATAGATTTAAGTTATTGAAGGCACATTACAGGTGTAATCATACAAAAGTTGTGCAGAAAATTGTATGTCATTCAGTTTTGGTCTTTTTAGAGTTGTCGGGAAATATAGGTTTCGACGATCCAAAATTTTTGTCTTTATAATTATGGGTTTAATAAAATCCTTATTCACAATAAAAGAAAAAAAACCATTTAACTTCTAATTAATCCAAGAATGATTAAGATTTATCGTAGACATTTAAGTATCTAGACCATTTTAATAATATACTACAGTTTATATAAATTGTTTAGATTTTAACTCATGCCTTAAGTTTTTGTTTAAAATCACTCCCACTTATCCATAGTCCAACGTTTCAATACTCATTACTATATAAAGTGCCATTCACCTTTTTTTCAATACTACCAAAACACTCGCACTTCCAAATAATTATATTACATGAATGGTTTTTTATCCGTCACATTCTGTTTAGCCATTTGATTGTGTATTTATTTAAATGGCAATATAGATGTCGAGTATATGTCATCTTTAAATAATCAATGAGTGATAAAATTAAAAATAAACACCATCTATCTTAAATAAGCACAAGTATATGTTTATGATGGTTTAATATCTAGAACAATCTCATTTTAATCGGGTAAGAGATATAGTCCTCATAGTTTTCGAGAGCTAAAACCTTTACTTCGGGGACTAGCGGAATATCAATAAAAGTGGGTATCGAAAGGGGTCTTTTATCTTTACTAGTCAAGGGGGAAGTGGAATTGATATCGGCTTTAATCTCGGGTAGAACCAGCTCAGGGTTTAAGGTTTCAGCTGGAAACTTTTCAGTTGATGTATCTCTAAAGTGGCTTTGCGTATAATCTTCTTTCAAGGTTGATTGTTCAAGTGGAACCTAAGATTAATTTGCACAGTTTTGGGTTGGTAAACCTTACTTGTGGATGCATCAGTCTGCTTGAGGTATCCCCTTGGTTTTAATAGCTTTTCAGGATCGGATATAGGTGTAGTCTATTGATCGTCTGGGTTCTTCTTGGTATTCTTTCTACCGAATGCTAGTTTATCTATAGTGGAGTCGCCAAGTGAAAGATAAAAAATATCCTTATAAATGTATTCAATCTTTTTTCACTATCAAAGAGAGAAACTTACCATGTTGATCTCCAAGGGAAAAATAACTTCGTTTCTCTGTCCTCGGCAACGATGCCAAAAAGATGTTGTTCCTGAGATTACACTTAAGGCTCAAAGAGTAATGTCAAAGCATCAAGAATTTAATGAATGTTTTAAAAGGTGCTTTTTCTTCCATTAATTATATGAGAATTAACCCTTAAATGAAATTAATAACTGAACAGGACAAAGGTCGTGTTTCGTCGTCTGAGTCAAGTAATAAAATCAAGTGATATGAGAGAAAATTACAAAACTGTTAAACAAAATGAGGTATCAATGACAGATGAATTTTACCTTGTTCACAGTAGAAGAAAATATCGAATGCACCCTTGAAAGGATATAAGATACAGTGATCCAAGTAACTTGCAGGTATTGTATTTACTAATATAAAATACAGAGGAAAAAATGTTTGCTTATCAAATGACCGATAACATGTGATTACAGTAGATGTTGTACTAAATTGTAACCACTAACTTATCAAGGAGTAACATAAAGAAAACTAGAGATATGGAATACAAGAAGAGCACATAACTCAAACTGCACAAAATTTGGAATCCCTGTATGCACTTGTATTAATACTCACAAAAGGATGAGTTTTCTTAGTTACAATACGGCAAGAAGCAGCCCGTGTTAAGTCTTTGAAATATGTATTTATACAAAAAAATTATCAACCCTAAGCGGTTGGAATTCTCCTTATTTCTAAAACAAAAAATATTACAATATCTGAAATTTGAAACGCTTCACTTGCATCTTCCCTGTCTCTTCGCCACACTGGCAAAGACATTTCTCCTGCTTGTTCTCCAACTCATAAATAACTGGTCTCTAATCATGGTCTAAGTACATGATATTCCCACATCATCTCATTTGTTCCCAGATGTGTTAGTTTTCCCCTACTCGAGACATTGCACACATTTCCTACGAACTACACCACCAATCTGGAAGGCTCAGTTGTGTCATTTGCCTCAAAAGTATACAACTTCTTCTCTAATTAAGGTAGCTTATCTTCCATTCTCATGTCTTCTGAATATGTAGATTGTAGTTGCAGACTAGGACCGACTAGCCACCTATTTATCTGAGTAATATCAATCTGTTTTAATTGCAAGATTTCAACCTGAACTTCTTCCATGTTTGTCCTGACATTAAGTTGATGCTTTGGTATATAAACTTGCCCTAGGACCTCCGAGATATTACCTTTGTCGAGGCCTAATGACCCTTTGTCGAGTTAATGAAATTCTTATTCACAAGGTTTCTTCACTTCCTTAGCTAATCTTTTACTTTCGGCTATGTTAGCCTCCCAGGTCTTCAATATTATATCGCCTCTAGTTTGCTCGGAAAGAGACAATCTAGAGACCATGGCTACTTCTTCTCCTGTTGATGACACAACTGCCTCCTAGAAAGTAGCTCAAGCAACGATGGCCTCTCTCTCCTTTAAGAAAATGTTATTTAAGGATTGGTCTACCACCCGAAAATGGTTTTGGACAACCTCCACCTTAGCAAAAAGGATTTGTTGTGTTGATTCTAGTTTGTCGCACACCTCCAATGCTTGAGCTTGGAAAACTGCCATATCTAAAGCTGTGTTTTCAATTAGGTTTATTTTGGCCTGTAGTCGTTTTACCAACTCTCCTTGTTGACTGGACCATTCTCTACTTTCCTGCGCGTTCTTCTGCATTTCGTCGAGACTAGATTTGAGTTGTTGAATTTCTTGTCTGTCACAGGCCCTACTCTGCTCAAGACCCTTTTTCATCTCACTCCTGACTTTATGCTCTACAGTCTTTACTTGATTTTGCAATTGACTTATCAATAGATCTTTCTGATTCAATTGTTCTTTTAGGTTCCCAACGGAAAACTGGTTTGTCGTTGCGAAAGCTCCCAATGAGCCTGCCACATCCATAGTAAAGTCTACCTCTTCCGAGGCCTATCCATTAAGTGGCACCCTGTGCCTCTTGATAGTTGCACCCTCTTTTAGGTGTGTTTCTCTTTTTACCACAACCCTCATTTTCTTGCTAAAGAAGAAATCAGAGGGAGGCATCTCTTCAGCCGAAATAGGCGTAAGATCCCTTATGAACACCACTTCAGCTCTCGGATTCCCTCTGTTGAACTATAAAGGCCTGATAGATTGGATAAGGCTGCCTATCTCGGTGGACAATTGTTTCACGGTTGTGTCAGTAGTTGATTTGCCTTGTGTGGATAGCAGCCTTTCTTCTCCTTTTTTTTATCAAGGCCTCAATCTGAGCTTCATCTTGATCACTTGGTGGATTTGGCAATGTGGTGTCCCCCTTTTGATTCAAAACCTCAGTTTTGCCCAACTTTTCCTGAGCATCCTGTCCACTAGAGCTCCATGTTTCTAAAATCTGGAATTCAATTTCCTATGTAGATTGGGGTGTTGGGTTTTCTCCCTGTAAGACTTTCGAAAGGCCATTTCTCCTATGCCTTTGGAAGCTATAGAATTCAACCAATTGGTCTGGAGCCATAGTTTGGACTTGACTCAAGAATTCTTGATAGGATCTCTCTCCTCGGAATATCTCATCATGTGGAGACTCCTCCTGCTCGTATCTTTTCAAATTACAAGAGGCCATGTGATTTCCCACGATCTTTTGAGGATCGTGTTTCTTGAATTCAATATTGACAAGCTTGATTTCTTCCAGGGCCATGGCCTCTACTTTCGAATGGTCGAAATAAAACAGTGAAAACATACCAATTTGCAAGGGAAAGTTGGGCCATACCTTTTTCTGCAAGGCTTTTAGCTCTTTACTGACTTCGCCCATCACAGTTTGACGCGCTACCTCTATGCACACCAATCGTCCTGGTAGAAAATTGGGCAAGGCATGCAGAGGGACCGAACAACCAAAAACCTTGATATAAGAGAAATCCTCTTCAATATACCAATATGCTATCCTCCCCAAGTTGGTTACTATTTTGTCAGAAATCCTGGGAGGTGGGTGCCCATATATGGCGATGTTCATCAACACCACCACATACTTGCAGATTTCATAGAAGGAATCTTTCACTTTATCTTCCCATAGATTTGAATGATAAAGATGTATTGGTTTGGCATTGGTCGGAGTCCAACTCCAACCCATCAAAGGAAAAGGCATCATAAAACAGACGACATTTGTAAGATATGTTGACATGTAAAATGGGGCAGGTCGTCCTTTGGCTTTCAATGTTTGATATTCAGTGATTTCCTTGGCCAAACTATCTGATAGCATCTTGGCCCAATTTAATGAGAAACCCTATGCAACTTCGTGCATGATCGATACCCATGATAACTAGAAGTGGGCAGAATTTTCCCTCCCAAAAAGTCTACAGAGCATCATGGCCACATACATAATATGAGATTCTAATGATGTCGTGGCATATGTGCCATGTGATTCTGCTATGAATTTCTCAGGGTGAGCCCACCAATCCTTGATCAAGTTGGGATAATTCTTTAAGCTTTATGGGCACTCTTCTTCATCGAATTTCTTTAAGAAAGTGGCATTATAAGTGTGTTTGAATGTTGGGGACAATTTGTACATCACCTGTGCATGTTCTGGTCGGAAGGATCCAACAACAACTTTCTGTCGATTGTAGATGGTCCTGGTCGTGATGTCAACATTCTCTAGGGCCCAGCCTATCATGTCGTTATATGGCATGAGCCTCAACCGCGTAGCTATCTTATGCAGCTCTGAATGAGCTACATATTTGAGCTTTGTTGCTTGAGTTTCAATCCCTTCATTATCTGACTCTTCTAGACAGTTGTCCAGTTCATATTGTAGGGTCTCGCATATTTGTGTCCAGGTTTTTATGGTCTCCACAGCTCTCGGTGATGTGTCCAAGAGGAAATCTTTGTTTTTTCTCGAGCTCTCCCCAATCCCTTTAACCATTTTTCGTAGAGCCGTGATAGTAGTAAACTCAACACTATGTTACCTGTCACAAAAAATGCACAAACTGATTATCTTGCTAAGCTTTTTGTTCTGTGAAAACGCAAATAGAGTTCAAACTTCAATATCTTTTTCACCTTAAGAGTATCAATTTACGCATACCTTCACTCACAATGTATTTACTTTCCTTAATGAAAAGATTTATGCGGTATTCCTAGATCTTATTCGAAATGATTGGCGTAGATCGATTATTAATCCCATTAACGTCTAGTGGTTCATGATCGGGAAAAGCATAGATGAAATTTGAATTTATCTGCGTTATGATTCAACGAAAGATTAATCATGAGATAATCGTCATTAATGCATTAGTTAATTGCACTTATCGTTAAGTAAATTTCAGAATTTCGGATCTCAGGATATCCTATAGTAATTCAAGATATGATTTCTAAAACGCGAAATCACGATGTGATTAATTAATTTTAATCATGTTTAACCCTTTTAAATAATCATGTTTAACCTTAAATATTTCGGGGTTTCAGATCTCGGGATATTGAAAGTCGCTCGAGGCAGGATCCCCGAAATGCAAAATAGTGATGTGATTAATTAATCGTTAATCGTTTTTAATCCTTAATTAACATGGCTTCACGCTTAAGATATTTCAAGATTCTGGGCTTCGAGAATTTGGGAGGCGATAGATGGTGAAGACCCGATTTCTGAAATTGCGAAACTATTATTTGATTTTCTAATTGGGTTTTAGTTTCTTTTTAAGTATTCATTATTTCATTCGTTTGGTCAATCAACTTTGTTTAAAATTCTTGACAGGTCAATTCATTATTTCATTCATTTGGTCAATCATCTGAAGCGTGAAACTCTGAAATCCAAAATCCAAAATCGCGAAGTACTCTTTAGTGATTTGGCTTTTTATAATGAGTAGGCGGCTCCATAGCTTCTAAGGAATTAGGATCGTTTGATTAGATGGAAGAGCTCATCGATGGTGAGAATCAAGTACGCGTTGTTTTTATTTAAATGGGAATGAAATCCATTTAAAGTCTAAAGTTTAAAAATATATATGTTTTCCAACAGTTTACACCTAAGTTGTATTAAAAGTATGCATTAGCATATTGCAAGTCAGTTGCATATCAATGAAGCATATTATTCACATTTATAATAGTTTCATCAAATCCATATTATTTGGAAATCTTAAAACTTATTAGGATTGACACTTGTCCCATTAAATCCATAATATTTAGAAATCTTAAAGAGTTTAAAACTTGCTCGCACAAATCGAACTATGCACTTAACAACAATGGACAAACATTGTTGTAACCATATAAAAACTTAATAGTGGTTTGAACAAAAGGATGAAAACATATATTAGAAAACTTTGAGAAGAATATAATTTTGCAAGGTATGAACCTAAAACAAATTGAAAAAGCGGAAACAATAGTCTCAAACCTAGGCATGGACTAATAAGTACTTCATACTCATCGTCCACTTATTTAGTTTTGAAGTCATATTCTTTTTTCATTTACTTTATCTTCTTCTATCTCTATCAGCTTTGACTTACTATGGTATAATTTTAAGATGGGTGAGGACAACTATCAGTGAATGTGAAAATGAAATTGTGTATGTGCTAACTTTCATTCATACACTTTATTTGCTAGCAAGGTGCCATCTCACATATACACATGTGGGAAGATGTGACATGCCTTGTAAAATGTTAACATATCGATCTATGCATTATACTTATTGTCATATACATCATATTAATTGTAGAAGCATGATGTCATACTCATAGACAACATTCCTCCCACATCTCCATCTACATTGATAGGTAATTCAACATGTATCATGTTCTTTTAGAGCTTTTGATCGTATGATGTCCCTCAATATCCCTTATTAAACTACATGACTAACACACTTTTAAAATAGAGTAAGTTAATCTTGTTGCAAAATGATCCCCTTTTCGACCATAAATCTGATAAGATAGAAATTTGACCAAATCAAACACAAACAACAAAGTTGATCCAACTAACCAAGTTAGACCAAATCAAAGATGAAAATTGAAGTTGATCCAAAATAAGGAAGAGAATATCCAACTAAGAAACCCACCAAAGACTAAACATAACTAAAATAAAACCTTGGGAAATAATAAAGGTGATCGTCCCAATTACTAGACACCAATTGAGACATACACATTCATACAAATAAGCCTAGAAAATGTATTAAACAATGGCAGGTTACCAACACTTAAATCGATCTCTAGATCATGGAAGGTCTCGTAGTCATCTTTGAGCTTTGAATGCATAAATTTTACAAATTCCATACACTATAGTGTTTAACATGGCAATGCTCCATCTCAACTACTAAATCACATTTCGAAACATCTTAAATATTACATAAATATTTTAAAATTAAATAACTTTGAACTTACATTTTTCTACAAAACCTTTTTGCCATAAATTACCATATATTGAGCCTTTGATAGGTAGGTGTTCAACCACCCTTAATATTGATCCGTGTAAGTCGTAAAGATGGTACGAAATAAGTAAATAAAGGAGCAATATGGTTTAAAGCGTAAACGCGAGTACAAATGTATACATACTAGTTGGCATGACAATGAATTCAATCAAGAGCCTAAGTTCAATACGATACTTTATTTGGACATACTATGTGTTAAAGGGTCCTAACATTTAATGCATGACACGTTAAGGATGACTGACATTTGTTGTTTATTTAATAAATATGAGCGTTAAGGATGACTGACATTTGTTGTTTATTTAATAAATATGAGCATTAACTACACAAAATTAACTTTAAGCTTACCTTTGTACACGAATTTTTTTGCCATAAATTACGAGATATTGAGGCATTGATAGGTAGTGTATAAATATTTTCATTAAAGGCTTGGCATGGGAATCAATTCAATTAAGAGCTTAAGTTCACACTACGCGTTACAGGACCCTAACATTTAATGCATGACACACGACGTATGGTACTTAAAGTTGAAAAATTGTATTCTTAATAAGTGTTATTGCAGTGGTTATGTTCCTGTCGTAAAAACTTGTCACTGGAGTGGCTATGTCCTTGTCGTAAAAACTTTTTGCATGTTATTGCAGCAAAAGCTTTTTTATATTGGTTTGAACAAAAATTACATTGGTTTATATTTTTCTGATTTAATTAAATTGATGTTTTGTGAAATTATAATTTCCTTATATTGTCTTCATGCATTTTTGTTCTTTTGGAGAAGTTTTATTATATTGTTAGAGACACGGAGGTAGTATATAGCAATGAGTTAGCATTGACTTTTATATTAATTTTATGTTGATTTTAAAAATGTGTATAAATTTTAATGTTGAACATAACAAATAAAAAAATATATTTTTCGATATAACAAAATTAGTATTTTTTATGACCCTTGATTGGTTAATAAATTGATAGTGTTATTGCAGCCTTCACTTCATTCTAGGTTTGAAATTAATTTTGACATGACTATATATGAGTGTCACTTTCTTATAAGGTACAACTCTATTGATAAAATAATTTTATAACAAATATAAAATAAAAACCATACATATGTTCATACTGAATTAGCCACTTTTCACAACTCCCAAAACACATTGAATGGAGACACTTTACCCGTCAATTCTCTATAAACCAAGTCACGTGAAATGAATCCATTGATCTATGAAATAAGACTCTTTTTTTTTTTTTTTCTTATTTTTCCAAATGTGTAGTTATGAAACCATTTTTAATTCTTTTGGTAAGTTAATTGATAGTTGTGGGGTTAGAAACCCAATGGATCTGGTGGCATGCTTGTTCCAGCAGCTTGCTGGCATTGGTGGGATAGACTCCCATCCGTTTTTTTGGCAGACGGTTAAACTTGCCAGGACAATCTCTACGAACGCAAAACCTCTACTATACACTAAAAACTACTATTCAAAAAACCAACTGCTTATGGAGACATATGATAGAAACACTGGGCTCCAAAATAAATTTAGGTTTTTTTGAAATGACATAGTTTAATTATAGGAACGCGCTAAAGCACTCACACACCCTCTGAGGGGAATGGGAAACCTCAAAGGCAAAGGAAAGGAAACTCGATAAGTTTACATAGATTTGAGTAAAAATTATTTTATTATCTTCGGAGGCAATGTATAGCAACCTGTTGCACTTGTTTAAACACATGATACATTAGTAATAAAGAAATTAGGTTATGCATCTATTTTAGCCATTTTGTAGAAGCATATTCAGGTTATGGACAAATCTCCACTAATATCATTGCAAGGTTGTATTAACTAGCAGTGCATCATGATTGCCAAACAAAACTTTTTTATGGACAAATCTCTACTAATGTCATTGCAAGGTTGTATTAATTCACACTGCATCACCATAAAAACAAGTACACAGGGACAAGTCCTTGATTGTATCATCTTTTATTAATGCAAATGGAAAAGTCCACCATTGCATTTCACATGTCTTCATTATATTCCTTAACCATGATATAATTTGAAAGGAGACAACACATGAGAATCAAAAGAATTGTGCACATCCCTATCTTTTTTGGACACTTTCACTGTTCAGAAGAATATTAAAAGTAGTATATGTTTCAATATATAATATATAAGGACTTACGAGCAAAATATTAGTATATGTTTCAAAATATATAAGAACTTATGAGCAAAATATTAATGACAACATAATGACTAATGACAAAATATTAAGAATACTAAGATACGAACTTGATTATTTGACTACATGGCATTACCTTTTATAAAGCTTAATTATTTTGTCTTGTTGCATGCATAATGCAACTATTATCAATTTCTCTTAATACATTTTATTACACAGAAGTTGTATAATAGACCAATG
>ML796075.1:342535-361852 GCA_009831015.1 Picea engelmannii
AAATGTAAAAGAGATTCAATCTTTCTTAGGAAGAATAAATTTTTTACGAAGGTTTATCCCCAATTTCACTGAGATTGTCAAATTGATCACAGGGATGTTGAAGAAGGACAACAGAGTAAATTGGACAACCGAGGCCAGAGCATCATTCACGCATATTAAAAAAGTCATAAGCGAGGCACCTGTGTTAGCAAGCCCAAACTATCTGAAAGATTTTCTTATCTTCTCATTTGCCTCTGAACATACTATCGCCGTGGTGCTCCTACAAAAGAATGAAGAAGGATTCGAACAACCAATCATGTTTTTTAGCAAGAGCCTTAGAGACGCAGGACTGAAGTATGACATAATAGAAAAATAGGCGTACGCAATGGTAAAATGATTAAAGGCATTCATAACTTATGTACTACATTCAAAGATAATCGCGTACGTGCCTATCAGTTCTGTGAAAGATATATTGGTACAGCCAGACAGTGGCAGAAAAAGAGGGCGATGGCTCGCTAAAATCAAAGAATTCGATCTGGAAGTTAAACCGACCAAATTGATAAAAGGGCAAGGCCTGGCTAAACTCTTAGTTGAGTCAAATTTCAGAGCCCTTGATATCAATTGCCTACAGGAAAGCGACGAAGACACGGACCTAAACAAGATGAATGAAGAAACAAGTCCAAACAAGATCGAAGAGAAGTTCTTATCATCGGGTTGGTACAGAGACATAGTGTCATACCTGCTAACTCTAAAATGCCCAAATGAACTATCACCGTCCAAAGCCAGAACTTTAAAACTCCATGCAGTTAAATATTGTATCACCGAAAGTCAGCTATATTGGAAAGATCCACTCGGTTTCATGTTGGTCTGTTTAGTTGAATCTGAAACTCAGCGGGTTATAGACGAATTTCAAGAGGGAGTCTGTGGGGGGCATCATGCATGGAGAGCTACAACTTACAAGATCTTGAGGGCTGGGCACTACTGGCCAAAACTCTTTTCGGACGTCAATGCCAAAGTGCGTGCCTGCAACCCTTGTCAACTATTCGTAGGAAAACAGAAGCTCCCTGCACTGCCTCTAGTTCCAGTCAAAGCTGAAGCCCCATTTCAGCAATGGGGTCTAGACTTCATAGGCGAGATTAGTCTCCATTCCAGTGCTCAACACAAGTGGATCTTAACAGCTACATATTATTTTACTAAGTGGGTGGAAGCCATTCCAACCAAAAGGGCAACAGACTCGGTGGTAATCAATTTCTTAGAAGAAAATATTTTGTCAAGATTCGGTTGTCCCCGAAAGATAGTTACTGACAATGCCCAAGCCTTTAAATCTATGGTTATGATCATCTTCTGTCAAAAGTATAACATCGTTCTTGGCCATTCCACAACATATTACCCGCAGGGGAACGGATTGGCTGAGTCATCTAACAAGAGCCTGGTAAATATAATCAAGAAAGTATTGGATGAAAATAAAAGGTCTTGGCATGTGCACTTAAAATACACATTATGGGAAAACCGCATCAGCACTAAAAGGTCTATCGACATTTTGCCTTTTCAAATGGTCTATGGGACATATGTTGTTCTACCTATAAACCTAGCGCTACCAGTGATGAAGTTATGGCAGGATCAAAATGAAGAACCCAATCATGTAACCAGGAGAATAAATCAGCCGATTGAGGTTCAACAACATAGAGTCGAAGTTGATGAAAAGATGCAGAAGTACCAAGATGACATGAAAGCATTATTCGACTGCAAAGCAAAGGACAAAGAATTTATTCCAGGTGATTTAGTGCTAATATGGGATGCAAGAAAAGAAGAAGCATCGAAGCATGGTAAATTTGACCACCTCTGGTATCGACCATTCAGGCTCTCGGCTCCGGAAGGAAAAAATTCTTTCCTATTGGAAAATATAGACGGAGAAGTCCTCAACGCCCCTGTCAATGGGAGATATCTTAAGCATTACATGACATAATAGTCGCCAGAGTCAATAATAATAATAATAATAATAATAATAATAAAATAAAATAAAATAAAAATAAAAATTTATTATATATATTTTTTGTGTACATATATGTATTTTCATTTAAACATTTCTTTTGATTTTCTTTTTTCGTTCATGAACTTTCAACACATTTCGAATAAGATTCGTATTTTCTTTTTACAGGATTCTAGCTGCATACGAAACAAGCAGGAAAAGTAAACTGAAAATCGGTGTCAGAAATAAATCGGCATAAACAGGTGATACCTAAAGTAGTTTCATATTGCATCAGAATGTGAAATGAAAAGGTAAAGATGGGATTTCTCAAAAGACATGTTTATAAAGGACTGTTAAAGAAAACCGAGGTAACACCATTTCAAACTGCAATATCAGTTGAACTGATAGATAACATAGTTGTTTCTTGGGTTGATAATCTTTGAAAAAATTAAAGACAATCTAAACGAATTCACCCAATCTAAAAAAGGTCAGACAAAGTAAATTATCCCCGAAAAATCTACAAGAGTCAGTTTTGAATTGTTCGACCTCTGTATTTCCGGTTAGTAAATCACTACCTGGCATCCTTTCTATCTTCGAGCTTACCTTTTAGAAAGTCACCATCTTTCCATTTCATATACTAAGGGATACAAGTTTTTCGTTCCAACCTCGTGAGATTCAAAGCAGATTGTGGAAAGAAAGCGGGTCTTCATAATTGCTCGATCCCCTGCTAAGCGAAGGGACGTTTAGAGTGATCCTAACTTTCCTAGGTTTTTCAACGACATTGGAGGATTGAAGCTTGCTCGAATAGAATGCCCTTAAAAATATATTTTCCTTTTTCTCCCCAAGAACGAAGATGTTGCGAAGGTCAAGGGAAGGTTGGTACCGAGTAATCAAAGCAATTTGACAGACCTATAATGCAAAATATTACACAGATATCATCCCTGATACAAACTGATTGCCCCCATCTTCACGCTCTAAAAAGAAAATTATAAGACAGGTGGTGAAAGGAAATTCAGAAATGATTTCCCCCTCCTAGTCCGAGAGACGATGAAAGGAAATTCAACAATGATTGCCCTCGTCTCAGCATTTAAATGCATAAATATATTCTGAAGTGGTGAAAGGAAATTCAGTAAAAAGGGGCCAGATAACTTCACCGGGGTACTGAACAGGCTCGCTGGCAGTGAAGCAATGTCTGAGATATTTGTAAGGCTATCATACATGAATATCACTCTACTCTGGTAACCAATGCTTTTTAAAAACCTGATCCACATCCCAAATTCAGACGGGACTCCCCAATTAAAAACATATAATCTTATTCTTTTGATGCAAGCCAATAGCCGCAAGATCTGTTGGGTCTCCTAGGACTGTTTCGATTGTCTTAAAACATACCTGAATTTAGTAGAGGGAAAGGGAAAATTGTGAAAGGGACTACAACTATGTTTAAAAAAGAGTATCTGATTTTGAAAAAGCTTTCGAGGTAAAGAACAAAGTATTTTTCCCCTTTCGATACCCTTTTTCTCGGGAACCTTTTCGCCTGATTGAGTTTTTGACTCCATTTACCCAATATTGGCACGTGGTCTACTGTTCTTCCCGCCTCACAGGAAGGCGGGATCCTAGTTGGAGCCTATGTTGGAGCCGCCCTTGTTTTTCTAACCCGTCATAAATTTCATTCTTAATGCTTGAAATCAAAAGATGGTTTTCATATTTTCCCTCTGAGATATCGAGATCTACGAATCTTTATCACGCGAGCAACGATGATTATTATATTCTTGAAACAAGTCCTACCTTTCGTAAAAATGTTTCCTCTTTTTGTTCTACTTCACGAAACAACGAAATCGTTTTAATTTTTCACTCAAGACAGTAACAAGGGTAAAGTTTTCCCTAACTCATGATTAGACGTCGTCGGGGTTTCGCGCCTCGATGTTCGCCAAACCCAAAAATTTATTGTCATAGCCCCGATAGTCGAGAGCGCAAGGTCCTTATTTGAGTAACTCATGTCAAGGTTAAGGGTAAAAGCTAAACCGTGGTAAAAGATCATCTCGGCATTTCACCACGCGGTGTTGTCCTTTTCGAAAATTTCACCGTTTAAACCCCGACTCGTGAAATCAGGATGCGGTTATAACGTAATTAATTAATCACTTAATCCAAGATTATCTTCTCTTTTAATTAAGTCATGTTATCACGATCTCGCAGTTTCGCAGCTCAGCATGTAAATCTCCCAGAAACTTATCTTCGAAGCTCTAAGTCGCGATATGGCGAATATAATGATTATAAAATTAATTGAGCCCCTAATCACAATTTTTTTTTTATTAACCAAAATCGGTCATCGCAGTCTCGGGTGTTAGAGGTTCAATATGTTTAAATAAAATCCCCGATATAACGAGTACCAAAACATTGTTAACAACGATAAAACCAGATTAATTAAGCTAAATCAATGAATATCCCGCGCTTTGATGTTTGCACGATTTACGAGGTAGCCTTAGTCTTTCATACGCCACCGATGTTTTAAACTGCCAAAATTTATGGCATTAATGAGGCAATAGGGTAAATCGATGAATATAAGATCGAATTTTTATGGCAAAATTTATTTCTAAATATGATTTGACAGACTTGTTCTGAAAGGTACCGAGTTTTCAAATATATATAAGAGTTGTGGTTCATTATAACAAATGCATTTCATATTACGCAGAGAACATTATATATGAGTCGCTGACTTCTGTATGTATATGCATTTCTATCGCAGAAGAGCTAAAACGCAATCTCCAGCCATGGCTCCGCGAAAAGCATCAAAGGAAAATGTTGAGGTTTCGGGACAAGGCTCAGACAATGTCTTTGATACTTCGCCTCGAAGTATCGATTCAGTCCCGAATTGGTCATTCGTTTCGGATGTTCTACAGGCAGAGTTGGTGGACTATTCCGACGAATCCAACGACAACAAAAAAGATGATGTAACCACCAAATACAAAATAGTCAGTCAATCTGGAATGCACAGAGTAGCAGCCAGGCCACGGTTGCTTCCATATTATGACATGGTCCGATGGGCATTGGACCATGTGGACATACCAACTAGAACCATCATGAACGAGCATAAATTCACCATCGGGACTTTCAGGTCAGAACATCTGCAAACCATGTATAAGCTACCCACGACGTCCGACCACACATATGGCACTGAATTCTTGGAAGAGTTCAAAGAGAAGGAATGCATACAGTATGATAAAACCATATCCAGTTTAATAAAGGATTGGGTTTCAAACACCGCGAAGTTCAGAGCTGATACCCACGACATATATTCAATCGCTTCTTTAGAACCACAGTACAAATATGTAGCCATGATGACATGTAGGTTATACGGGAAAGAGGACACCTCACATTTTTTCCTTTCATGGGTGCCTCTAATGTTTCAGGTCGCCGAAGGAAGTTCCTTTGACTGGGCAAAGATGCTTTCCGATAGCTTGACCAGTCGGGTCACAGAGTATTGGGCGCAGAAAGAGAATGGGAAGGCGTCTTCATTCTTCATGTTTTCATACATTATGGATGCAATTTGTTCTATGACACCATTTCCATTAATGAGCTGGAGTTGGACTCCAGCCGAAGACGAACCCATACATGTATATCATGAAAAATTATGGGAAAACAAAGCGAAAAATTTTGTTTATGAAATTTTTAACCGGGTGATGGTGCTCCTGCATGTCACCATTTTTGGTCACCCGCCATCCCGGATCTCAGACAACATAGTAACAAATCTGAGCAGTATAGCAGACTGGTATGTAGAAGCGGAATTTTCATACCTCAGAGTTTTCGGGGCTTTTGTCCCCCCGCATGCGTTGCCATTGTTCATTCTCGACAAGCTGGCTTGTCGCGAGGTCGCCCGACAGACAATAATTGGCGGTGTAAGCAAAGAACTTAAAGGGTACTCGAAGAAGGTATGACCGTATTTTCCCGTTCATTTGAATTCTTATTCTTTATTAGATTTTGAGCATGCCAAAGCCGAGTCCACAGCCTTGGAAGACCTAAATTTGGCCTCCATCGAATACAGGAAGTACGATGTGCAGAGGGTCGTGAGCAATCATTTGGCCAATTGCGGGCTCAAGAGAGTTGAGCATGAGAATTCACCCTCGGATGACATTTTCCGAGGAGCAAGGTCCTATGTTGAAATTCTAGCTTGGATACAAACCTTGGCACTCGAGGAAAGAGCCGATGTTCTGAAGTTCCAGGAACATTGACGTAGTTGTCTTCCCGTTGTGTTGCGAGGTGAGGGTCCGAGTACGTCGGAGGCGAAAAAGAAAGAGGCCAAAGGCTCTAAAGATGCGACTCCTGATCAAGGAAAACACCAGGACAAGGGGGAGGAAACGAAGAGTTCAGAAGCAGAGATAAAGACTCCAGACTCGCCGAAGAAGCAGAGTCCAGAAGCAGAGATAAAGAATCCAGACCCTCCGAAGAAGCAGAGCCCGGTCGCTACTCTGGGAAAATCAACGAAGCAGATCAGAAAACCTATCACATCAGTTACCCCCTTGCAGTCGACGCAGGGAAATATCGATGCAAGATGGATAATCAATGAAGAGTTGAGGCCCATAAGGGTAGAAGAACTCCCTCCGAATGAATTTTTATTTGATAAGAAGAGAAAGACAGTAGTAAAAAGGGAATTTTATCAGGAAGGAGAGTCAACTGCCAAGAAATATAAAATTATAACTGATGGAAAAGATAAGAAGAATGAGCAATTCGCCACTGAAATAGCAAGGACACTAGGAGCGTATGCCTCAGTGAATCAATTTTCAGTCGGGCTTTTAAAAAACCAACTTAAAAGAAAACATCGCCTCATTAGGACACTTGAAGCTAGACTGGCCACAGCAACAGAGACTGCTAAATAACAGGCGAGCGTAGGAATAGAGCAGGTCAGGTTGGTCGATAAAAATGAGATAGAGATGCTCAAAACTAAGGTCGAGCAAGCACAGCTGGTGGTCCGGGATGGTCGGATGCAAGTGGGCCAGCAGAGGGATTTGATCGAACAACTGCAGGCTAGGTTTGAGACCGATGAGAACAGAATGATAAACATCGGGATGTTCAAATCCCAGGCGATCGAGATCAGGAGCAGAGTCTCTGCGGCACAGGGAAATTTTCTAGCCAAGGTAGAAGCGATTCGGGACAATTGTTTGCTGGTCAATCAGGTTTTCGAGAACTTATCTACCAGAGAAAGGGATGCAAGAGCAGCTCGAGTTGCCTTCCAGGAGGTTGTGATAGCCACGAACAACAGGGTTTCAGTAGGTACTCCCAGGTTCACCATTTTAGAGAAAACCAGAGGAAACATTCTATTAAAGGAATGGGAACATAACATCGCCGAAGGCAAGAAACAAGCCAAAAAGATAACCAATTCCTTAGAGGAGGCCTTTAGTTCTATAGACGACGATCTGTTAGGCATTGACAACGGAGGTAATGCCGAGACATTGATGCAAATGAATGTGGAAAAGATCTCACTTGATTTGAAGGGAAAAGAAGAAAGAGATTCGGCCGATATTTCTCAGATGACTATGGTGGACATAGTCCAAGTAGATAAATGCATGATTAAACCCAACACACAATTATGCGCCATCGACATCATAGATGGACAGATGGAAGACAGGATGCAACAGTTAGCCCGAGAATGTTACTTCTTTGAAGCCAGTTGTCAAGCAGAACCGTCGTGGCTAATATCTCAGCTGGTTGAAAGATGTGTCTCCTGTACCGAGCTCATGCAATGACAAACGTCTGGCACCAAGTGAAGACAGAGAAGGAGAAATGGAGCGATTTCTCTCCTCCCTGTCATAATCGAAATTTTGTGACTATTGATATTCTATCTTATTTGTAAAATTGTATAAATATACCAAAGAAAGAAATATACAAGGCTGGACCTTTTTGTGTCGATTGTAACAGAGTTTTTTACATTTGAGAGTTAATACCAAGAAAATATGAAGATTCTCAATTCCGTCACGACTATGTTACAAGTTTGTTTTCTTGTATCTCATATTTCGTTTCATTTCATATTCCTAACTGATGTGGTTCATTATAATTTAGTACGACCACTACTATAGCGAATGAATTTTGGTTTTCTGTAATTGTTTACTATTTTTCCTCTGTACCAGCTATCAGCAGGTGTAAGACCAGTCCACATTTTTAGAATTCTACACATATTCTCTGCTACATCGGTTATTTCCTTACAGTTTTCCTCTTCTGTTTATACGTGAGATCCTCCCTTGATAGGAGCCTTACACCATAGACAGCTAAATGTTTTTCTCCCACCCCATACCTTTATTTAAAATATAACACAGTTACAGGAAAGAGCCTTTGATTTGCATCCCTATTTTATTCCTGAAACCGTAAATTCTCTTTTATACGACCAAATTGAGACAACACTTAATCTCTCTTTGAAGTTTTTCCTACTTTTATTGTTCCTCCATGACTGTCCCTGTACCAACACAACCCAATATCGAACCCGGATTATCAAACCAAATGCACATTGCCTTAAACCTTTTCGACACCATTCTTAAAACAACTACTAACCGAGTCGAACTTGAACATTCATGGGCAACTATTGAACAAGATATTACTATCCAGGAACAGTTGGAAGCTAGACAATGCCAACGTAGAAATCTTCCCTAGTTTCCTTAGCCGAAGGTTGACATTTCTCTCTTCTCCACCTTTTACCCACTTTCGGATGCCTAGACATTGTACTTCTAAGACTTAAGTACGGACTCTGGACCAACACCTGCTATGTTTTGTTTGATAATGGCCCTTATAAGAATCATAGAGTCACCAAAAATTATAATTTATGGTATTCCTTTCAAAGTAGCCTGCCTATTGCTTTCATAAAGTGCGTAAGCTTCTACTTCATTATTGGTCATAGTTCTGAGGCCTCAAGAATATTTTAGAATGATAAGTCCTCCTGATTGTCTAATTACCCCCCTCACATGCCTTTTGCGCCTGGATTGCTTTGCGATGCTCTGTTGAAGAAAATAATTGGTTCTTGTTTTATTATTTGCCAACATTAAAAATATTCTCTTATCAGGCATAGTGCCCATTTTGGAGTGTCGAATGAATATTGGTTTACTGTTGGGAGATTTGTTTTCAGCTGGAGAGTGGTCATCCAATTGGCTTCTTGCATGTCCAATATTTGGTTCTTCCAGCGGACTCGAATCATCATGTATTCAAAAATGGATGCACGAGCTTTCATTATTGTTGATTTTTCATTGACATCTTCTCCCCTAAAGGTTCTTTTATTTTTTCAAACCAAACATTCCATCATATATATTTTGGTAGCATGACCCATAGTCGTTTGAAGATGGGATTGCTTGTGAAAATCCCGAGGTAGTGGGTCCTCCATTTAGATAAGAGACCGGAGATTGTGTCAAGCCAAGCTAGCCTTTGCCAAAGAGCCCCCAAAGCAAATTTCCATACTTTCTTGGTGAATTTACAATCCAAAAACATATGGTCGATTCCTTCCTTGGAATTTTGGCATAAGACACATGAAGATGGGCCATTTATTCCACGCTTCTGTAAATTTTCAGCAGTGAGTATTTTTTTGTGGGCCAAAGTTTAATTTAAGCATGTTGTTTGGATGCCAAATCTGGGTCCAAATATTTGATCGAGGGTATTGTTGTTCATCACTTGCAAGGAGATGATATCATGTTTTGGCAGTGTAGTTTGTATTCCCCCAACCTATTGTATCACTGGTAATTTGGTTCCAGTTGACCAAGTGAATATGTTTTTGAGCTATTTTCCCTCCTTTCCATAGGAAAGTGTAGATTTTTTTGGACATTTAGTTGAAAATGCATTTTGGAGCTAGGAGAGAAGAGCTTTGGTATATTGGGAGCATTGATATGAATACTTTGATTATAATTACCCATGTCATCGGATTTAACCATTGAGTGCCCCAAATAGTTATCTTCTTGTTGATTTTCTCTAATATTTGCTACCATACTTGTGAGTATGAATATTTGAGGGTTATTGGTATTCTTAAATACTTGTAGGAATACCAATTTTATGTTATTGCGAATTGAATAACTTGAGATAAAGCTCTCAATTCTCCGTGAGAAGTGTTCCATCTGAATATTTGACATTTTATGTTATTAAATTTTCTGCCATAAGCATTAAGAACAAAGTCTAGAATGATTTTAAAGCGGGAACCAATGATTGTTGAAGCACCTCCCATGAAGAGGGTATTTCCTGCAAATTGCGAATGATTTATTTTTTTTGTTCCTCGAGCAATTTGCAGCCTAGGGAGATTCTCAATCACATGTTCTTTCTCCAATTTCTTGCTAAGGGTTTCAACCACAATGATGAAGAGAAGAGGTGAAAAGGAGAAACCTTGCCATAGGCCTCTCCTTGCTTGAAAGAAGGTTGAAGGTCTGTCGTTTAGCAGGGGAGCAATCCAAGTTCTGTTGATGCAAGATGAAATCCATCTTATGAAATTTTGTCTAAATTCAAATCATTTCATAATTTGAAAGATAAAGGAAAGTTGAACACGATCAAATCATTTTCCATATCTCATTTAACGACCATACCTGTTCTTTTGGTTTGATAGCTTGTATGGATCCCCTCTTGAACAAGTACTATGCTATTCACAATTTGTTGATCCTACATTGAGCCACCTTTGGTGGGGGAGATGAGCTTAGATAATAGTTTTTAGATGATTGGATATGATTTTGGTGAGGATTTTGTAAGAGGAGTTGCACCGGGATATAGCTCGGAATCGAGAGAAGGTAGTAGGATTAGTTTCTTTGGGGATAAAAGCAAGGAAAGAAGAGTTGGTGTTCTCTCCTATCTTAAGAGACCGATGAGTATAATAGAGCATTCTTTTCAAATCTATTTTTATGGTGTCCAAGAAAGAGAAATAGAAGGATATGGAGAAACCGTTTGGGCTAGGTGCTTTGATAGGTTCGAGGTTCCAGATAGCATGGAGAATATCATATTCTAGGATCGGTTTCATAATATTTGAGTTTTCTTCTCTTGTGATCAAGGATGGGATGTGCTCTAGCATGGATTGAAGGTTTTATGGATTTGCCTCTCCGTTCTACGTATAGAGGGAAACAAAGTGTTCTTGGGATTCTAATTTGATTTCCTCAAATTCATTGAGGGGATTACCATCCTCCTAATTTATTTTTAGGACATTGTTATGAGATCATCAAAATTTAGCTTGATTGTGAAAATAAATGGTATTTTTGTCACTAGTTTGAAGCCAGAGAATTCAACATTTCAACCTCCAATATTCTTCTTCCCTTTTTACGACTTGTTTATATTTGCATTGAAGCTCCATTTTAGTTTTTTGTATTTGAGGAGTTACTTCTGCTTCCTCTGAGGATTTTTGCAACTCATCTAGTTTGTACTTAATGATTTTTTTCTCTTCTTCCAGATAGATGGAGTAGGACTTGGCCCAATTCCTGAGATCTTGTTTAACCAGAATAAGTTTTTGTTCCCAAATGTAAATCTGAGTGCCCAGAATCTAGGTTTCCCATGTTGAGATTATTAGATCGACCATTCTTGATGGTGAAGCCACTAGGGTTTATAGAGAAAAGGAAGAGGACCATAATTAGGGAGGGCTTTCAAATGAAGAGAGATCGGTTTGTGATAAGATGTTAGAGAGGGGAGAACGTAGGATTTTATGGAGGGATTTTGAAGGAGGAAGCGACCATGGACAAGGAAATAGTCTAATCTTGCGGCTATGTGCCTTGATCCGACACGCATGTTGGTCCATGTGTATTTTCCGCACTAAGGAAGGATGTCAAGGGGATCCCATTCAAGAATAAGATCTTCCAGCAAGTCTCTAAAGGGGTCTTTGCCAAATATTCCTCATCCCCCCCCCCACTATTCCAAATTATATTTAGATTTCCAACGATGATAATATTGTCGGAGAGATTTGAGTTCCTTAGATTGCGAAGAGAGTTCCAACACTTTTCTTTTTATCCAAGGTTATTCGGTATTTATACATTGAAAATTTCGTAACAAATATTGCTTCAAATGTGTTTTAATTTGGTGAGGATCCAATGCTAGGAGTGGAATTGGTGTTCAAAACTTACCTCATGCTCGTCCCATATGGTGAAAATGTTTTCGGAGGCTCCTCGTGCAACCACAACAATATGATTACTAGTGTGCCAAAAAGAACTTCTTCAGAGCTCATCTTGGTCTCCTAAATTGGGATTACAATAGGTTTCTCAGTTTTGACGAGATATTTGACAGCCAAAGTTTTGGATCTACTACCTAGACCCCTACAATTCTAGGAGACCAAGATCATTATTTCAGAGGGTTGAAGTGGGAACCCTCTTTATTTGTTGCACCTTCACTGGATTTTTTTGATTGCTTTGAGCTTGTTCCTACCATACTTGGCAGTGTTTATTGTGATCATAAGAGGATATCCTTATGTGCTTTCTCTTCTCTAGCCATTCGGAAGGATCGCCTACTAGATTTGTGTGAATGTGTTTCCTCTCAAGCTCGAGCATGCCTTCCTTCTTCACCTTGGATTTTGGTTTCCAATGTATAGCATGCCTCTGTGAAGTTGATTTCAACATATTTGAAAGATTTAATATATTCCATGCAAGGGTCTTGTAGATCTGCTCCCTTCTGTTCCAGGATTTCAAGAGCAACCCATTTTTTCTCTTTGTTTCTGGCTTGGTTGAATCTTCACATGTGTTTGAGGTTTCTCTTGAATTTAAGGCATATCCTTGTTTTTTATTCTGATGCTACTTTGAATTGACATGGATTCTACCTCTAAGTCCATTAGCTGGGAGAGGGACTCAAAACTATTTTGGGAGTCAACTGGTCCAAGTTTTCGAGGATTTTCGACAAGTTACCTTGGTGGGATATTTAGAGCCAACATTGGTAGGGCCTATTGAGGTTGAGGGGGGGCTATTTCTGGCACTTCTAAATTTGCGTGAAATTGCTTTCCATTGATCTTCTTTCTCATATCTTGCTGGGGTTTGCTTTGCATTCTTATAATTTCTTGCAAAGTTCCCATACTCATGACATATTTTACATTTCAATGACAACTTCTCATAGTCAAGTTGTTGAACGTGTTTCTAGTTGTCCAAGGAGATTATAGCTTCTTTAGGGATTCCTTTCTCTAAATCGATCTCGACACATATTATTGCACATGAGAAGATATTTTCCTTTGGTTCAACACAATCTATGTAGCGGCCAATGGAGTTACCAATACATTGAAAGGAATCATTGTTCCAACAGTGAAGGGGAATATGAGCCAGGCGAACCGACACCAAGACTACTGAAGGCACATCATTTTTTGAGCTGAAGTTCGGAGTCCATTTGTTTAAGTACATTCCTCTAGCTCCCAAGATATATGGTCCGCTTCTGAATATTAAATCTTTGTCTTCTTTATTTTCGAAGAGGAATGTGAAGAAACCTCATCCACAGAAAAAATGAGATATTGAACCTTTGATTAGAGGCTTCCAGTTCTTTTCTATCCAAGTAACCACCGTCTTGGGAGATGACCAAATTCCAGTAAATTTCCCTGTTAACCCACGATCGGCTAAAGCTAGCACTTTCGTTTTGGTTGAGGTGGCAGGTAGGGCGACTTTGGTCATTTCTTCGAGATTTTTAACGAATTGTGAGGGTCGAGGCTTTGAAAACTTCACCGAAGTGACCACCATTTCTTGGAAGGCCTGGGTGTCTTCATCTAGGGAGGGGTTCCCATCAAGCGACTCCATGGATAAATCAAATCTAGTGACACTTGTCGATATAAGGTTTTAGGAGACGAGGAAGCTCGTGCAATGCTCCCAAAGTTTTGTTCCTATTTTAATAATAAATGGTTTTTATTTATTTTTTAATATGGTACAACTTTAGTAATATTAGGAAAGTGGCTTTACTCTTCTAAGGGAGGTGATATGATAAAAGATCAAGGTTTAAAGAACTTAGATATACAAAGTGGCTATCACTTATTATAAATTCAATTTGATAAAGGTTTAAAGAACTTAGAAATGCAAAGTGGCTATCACTTATTATAAATTCAATTTGATGTGATAATATCTTCATGCTATATAATAATATAAAAAATGTAAATAAATATAATTTTAAATTGTATTTTAATTTAGTTATTAAGAAGAAAATATTATATTTATATAATATATTTAATATAGATTTAATATATGAAAATAGAATTTGGGTTAAGAAGATAATACTGTATATTCAATTCAATTGATAAAATCTTTTTTATTATTATATACAACTTGAGTGGGCCTAATGGTTAAGAACATGTGTTTCCTCTTAAGAGGTCACAAGTTCAAATCCAGAGGGGGGTAGGGTATGTATACCTCTGTAGACTTTACCAGTCAAATCGTTGGGCAGAGGGGGGTCTCTTGTCCCACAAACAAGGGGGTCTCATACACCAATTTTGTGTGGCTTGGTCGTGACCTTAAAAATAGATTATTATTATTATTATATATATAAAATATTTTAAATAAAAAATCATAAATTAAATTAAAATTATTTAGTAAAAGATTATAATTGAATATTAAAATTTTTAATTAAAAAAACTGAATTATTATATAATTATTTTTATGTTTTTTTTTCATGGAAAAAAGCGTAATTTTATTCAATCGTAAAGACAAAATTACATTTTTTAGATGCTTCAAGGAGCACAACACCTCACGGGTGTAATATGTGTACCAAAATTATAGAAGAGGGTCCATAACCCTCTGTCAGGAAGGGAAGCCTTGGAAAGAGGCTTTTTAAAACCAAAATTTACATCATCCAGAACAAAGTGTTTGAGTCTAAGATGTCTGTAAAAAAAAAGATTTTGTTTTGATCCAGCTAAATGTGTTTTGAAAAAATAGGTTGTTGTATATGTTGTGATTATCTCTTGCTGAAAAACAGGAGATGAGGTTGACTCCCTAGGTCCATATAAACTTTTCATCCAAAAATTCTACCGTTGTTGCCGATCCTGATGCTGAACTGTTGTGTCTATAAAAGGGCGGTGGTAATATGCTTGTGTCTCTCCTTCCCTACATTCTATGATGTGCCATTGGCCCATAGCAAGGGGTAGCCCTGCTTTTGAGAGGGTGTCTGTTACCATGTTCTTGTTCCTGTCGACATGGGAGATAGTCATTGTGTCAAATTCTTCCATCAAATGAAGGATGTCCTCCAGAATAGGGAGGAGGAAAATGTTGTGATGTTGCTAAAGTTTTCTTGCCCAATTTATGATGATCATTAAGTCCCCAAAGATTTGGAGGTGAAGTAGTGCTTTTTCTTTTGCAAATAGAAGTAGTAATTTTAAAGTCAATAGCTCAGCATAGTTATTTGTACATGTCCCAGCCCCAACTTTATATGAAAAGAAATATTTTTCGATTGATGAAGTACAAATCCACCCCCACAAGTTTGATTTTGTGAGGCCCCATCAAAGTAATCCCAAGGCTTAGATTTTTCTAGAGTCTCTGTCTGGATCGGCTAAATATTTGGAACTTTTTTTGTTTGTGGAAAATGTGAGAGTATTGAGAGACTTTGAGTTGTAGCTTTCTCTAGGACAAAAGCTTTGTCAAGGAAGAGTGTTGTGTTTCGGGCCAACCAGATGCCCCAGTTTATGATGGGGGGAAGAGATTTTAGTTCTTTGTATCTTGTGTCATGATTCTAGGCTTCCCATGCTTGTTCCAAACCTAGCCCTCCCCAAGTGCAGGTTTTCCCAGTGCTTGCTGAAACTTCCATCCAAACTCTTTGGGTGTAAGGGTAGGAGATAAGAAAGTGGAAGGTTGTTTCATTTTCAGAGTGACAAAGGGGACATCTTCTTGGTCCTTCAAACTAATGTTTTTGTAGATTTTCCCAAGTAGGTACTTTTCCATTTAGGGCCGCCCATAGAAATATTTTGGATTTTTGTGGACATTTTAACTTCCATAGTCCTTTCCACCACCAAATTTGATGTTGTTGAAAGAGATCTAGGCTTAAAGTGATGTATCCAATTTTTGGGGTGTAAATTCCTGAAGGGTCCTTTTGACAAACTAGCTCATCCTCCCTGTTGAGGAGTCTTATGTGTCCAACTTGTAGTGTTGTAATATAGTTTTTATATTGAGCTGAAAGTTCCCCTGTTATCCCAACATCAATCCCTTTTTTCCATCCCTGATGCCAAAGAGTGGTAGTGTTGGGGTCGGCCAGATGGGAGAGGAGGAAGAGATTCTGCCTGTGGAGATGGTTGATTAGATCTAGAGAGAGAATGCGAGAGTTCCCACTTCTAGGCTAGGGGTCTACTCCAAAGAAAAGATGATTTCCTCTAACAAATCTCCAAGCTAGTCCTTCTCCAATTACTGGAAAAGAGGAAATAAGAGCTTTACATAAATGGAACCTTGTTTGTGTGACTTGTTTGTGGAGCTGATCTAGTCTTCCACTATCTCTAGGGCTATTTATTTTTGGGTGATGACTAGAGACCAAAGGTTTTTGTTGTGGATGAGGCGCCACCCTGTTTTTGCTTCCAAATCCTTGGAGAACAAAAAAATATTTTTAAGCCCTCATCTTCCCAGAGCTTTTGGTTGGGCTAGGTGATCGCACTTTGTCCAAGGCTGTGTGGTTTTGTCCCCAGTACCAGACCAAATGAACCACGAACAAACTTTTCTAATATTTTCCAGTGTTCCTTTCGGTATCTAGGCTAGCGACATCCAGTAGATCGGGATGGCCTCTAGAACGGCTTTGGTTAGGGTGAGTCTTCCTGCCCTTGAGAGCCACCTAAAAATCCATCCAGTTAGTCTTTTCTCCAGTTTGGAGATCAACCATTTCCAATAATTTTTGAGGTAGTTATTTGGTTTCAAGTGAAAACCAGGATACTTTAGGCCTTCTGAGAAATATTGAAAATTATAGGGAAAGAGCCTTTGATAGATTTGTTCATTTTCTTTTTCCATTTTAGAGAGGGAGAGTGTAGATTTTTGTATATTTATTTTCATACCAGTTGTCGAGCGAAAGAGGGAGAGTATAATTGTGAGAACTTCTGCATCACACCTTCGATCGCTACATAAAATGAGGATGTCATCCACAAAAAGTAAATGTGTGATTCTTAGTCTTGTGGATATATGAATTCCATGAAAATCCCCCGATCTTACTGAATTTTCTATAGCCCTGCTTAGTCCCTCGACCACCAACAGAAAGAGTAGAGGGAAGAGGGTGCAACCTTGGCATAATCATTTTTCAGAGGTGAAGAAAGGTGAGGCTGCTCCATTTATGAGAACCACGAAGGATACCGAGGAGATGCATGCCATTATCCATTTGATAAAAGGGACCTCAAATCCGAGATGGGTGAGAAGAAGCCTGATGTAGGACTAACTTACCCTGTCGAAAGCCTTGGAGAGATCAATCTTTAAAATGGTACCCTTGGCTTTTGTAGTTCTCAGACTATGAAGGCCTTCCTGAGCGACCCTTATTGCTTCATGGATTTTTCTACCTTCGAGGAACCCAAACTGTTCTTTCGAGATGGAGGAGGAGAGTAGTGGTTTCAACCTCTGGGCTATTACCTTTGCAATGATTTTGTATATGCAATTGCAGAGTGATATGGGTATGAAATCATCAAAGGAGAGAGGATCATTCACCTTGGGGATTATAGCTATGAAGGTGGTGTTAAGAGGGCTGTGAATTATTCCATTTAATTTGGATTCCTCTATGACTTTGAGAATATCGCCTCCGATCATATCGAAGAAGACCAAATAGAATTCAATTGACCAGTCGTCTGGACCAGGGATTTTATATTTTTGAAATCTTTGCAGGGTGTCTTTGAGTTCAACTTTAGTGACTTATGCATATAGTTCTCGGCTTCCTTCCTCGTCCACGAAGCTGGGGAAGTAAAGGGCCAATTTGATGATGTTGGCTATGTTAGTCCTCTTGTGTTCTTTGAATAAAGTTTGGAAGTGTCTTTTTCCCATAGTCGCTAGCCCTTCGAAGGAAGTAATTTGTCTGTCTTCCTGATCCTTTAAGCTCCAAATTGTATCGGTCGCTTTCTGTCCATTGGAAAAGTCATGAAAAATTTTTGTGTTCTTGTCCCCATTTTCTAGCCAGATTTCCCTTCTCTTAAGTTTCCAGGTTGCTTCTTGATCTACCAATTGTTTCCTTCGCTTTGCCGCAAAAATTCTAAGATTTTCACGTGAGACTTCCGAGGAGAACCCAGACTCAGAAACTTGGTAGATTGTCTCCAGTTGGTCCTCAATGCTTTTGAGTTCTTTCTCATCTTATTTTTGTTTTGTTTTGTCCCAGGGAATGACCAATTTCTTGATTTTTTTAAATTTTCCATGAATTCTATGGTTGTCGATGTTCTTCTCGAATCCTGAAGAGGTGTCCAATTTGATTTTACCAGTTTTTGGAAGCTTTCTTCTTTAAGCCAGTTGGAGTTGAATTTGAAGGGGGCAACTAGATTTTTTGGTCCCCCTTAAAATGTAAACCATACAGGAGAGTGATATGAGTCTCGCCCGCTTCCTATCCATTAATGAAACTAGAAGGGAAGCATCGACAATGATTTAGTGATAAAAATCCGATCTAATTTTTTTGCCACTTGTGCTTCCCCAACTCTTAAGTTTCTCCAGGTGGGGAGCAGTTTGACTGACACTATATCAATGAATCCACTTGAATCCAAAAGGTGGCTAAAAAATGTTGTTTGGGGATCTAGGTATGCCAAGAGGCCCCAACTTTCTGCTTCACCCAGGGATAAGTTGAGGTCACCGTTGATAATTAGATTTTTCAAATTCAAGAGTTCCTTGCTGAAGAGGGAATTCCATAAAGGTATCATGTCTGTGTGTGGGCCGTACATGTTTAGAAACTTGAGAGTTATCCCCAAACCATCTACTTGTACCTCTATCCCTAGACAAGAGTTAGAAGCCCAAGAGTTTAAGGGATTTATCTTTCTGGAGCACCAACCGATGGCTAGGCCTCCCGATCTACCACGGGCATACAACCCCAGGAAATCCCATATTGGGAAGAGTGTAGAGAGAGCTTTGGTGGTTGTGCGTTCGTTTGCTAGAGTTTATTGGAAGARAACAACCTCTGGTTGGTGAAACGTTACCAACCTTTTTAGAGSGGACGTTTTTTGGGGGCTCACTAAACCCYTRCAATTGAAAGAGAGGAGATTCATGGGGGAACCCTGGAAGGGGATTTTKTTTCTCTAAGGGCCCTGAGGAGAGATTTTTTATGGCCTGAAGCCGTGTCCATYAGTGCACGAKATTGTGCTATGGAGAGGTGTGAAGGCWTGCCTCGGTCTTTTTTCATTTTCAAAGGTTCTGGAGTAGGGCCAAGACCTATGGGGTCCGAGGTATGGATAGTGATTGATGTGTTRTGGAGGTGGAAGTATATGATGGAGTCCTCAGATCCCTCTGAGGAAGGTTCCTCTAAAGACCGAGAATTGGGGGATTTTGGGGGAGAAGTTGCATGTG
>ML796075.1:372953-383857 GCA_009831015.1 Picea engelmannii
ATTACCTAGCTAAAAATGTATACTAATGCATACTAAAGAAACACACTTTTACCTAGCGAAACATTAGACCAAGTTGATCTTAACTAAATCCTAAGTGTCTAAATATCCTGACATATTCCCCCCTTAATAACAACTTGGGATATGCTTGAAGGATTTACAAAGGAGACACAATAGGAGAAGGAAGGGGACATTAGTGCCTATCCCCCCTTAATGACAACTTCCTGAACTCCTAACATAGATCGAAGTTTGGAAAACTTCGCTTATGTAAGATACTTTGTGAATATGTCAACAACTTGATCTTCCATAGGGAAAAAGAGCACTTCAATAACTCAATCATGAATGAGATTTCAGATGAAGTGCATGTCTAGTTCGATGCATTTGTTGTGCTGACGTTGAACTAGGTCTTTGGTGAGCTTGATGGCACTTTGATTGTCACACTAGAGGGTGGTTAGGTGGTGGTGTTGGAATATAAACTCTGAAAAGATCTATCAAAGCCACAAGGCTTATTGACTTGTATTAATCGTTGTTTGATACTCCGCTCCTATAGAAGAAAGAGGAATATCCCTTTGTTTCTTACAAGCCCAAGTGACAGGTCTCAAACCAAGGCTGAAAACATAATATGCTGATATATAAAATGTCATGGATATTCCACTGGAATAGTTCATCACAACAGATATAATAACATATTGAAATCTTTACTATTAAGGTTAATTTCCTTTAGATCTACAAAATATTTTGTTACTGATAAAATAGATAAAATACAAAAAAATAGAGAACTGTTGGCACAGGGGCAGACCCAGGGTTCAAGGCTACAACAATGCACCAACAAAACCCTAACTGCTGGCCCTTTCGGCAACACCTGTGAAGAAGATGAAGTCTCACTCGAGGTAGAGGCAGGGGTGGTTGCAGGACTCAGGTGTTTACAACCTTAGCTGGGACACAAATCTATGATTATAATACTTAATAGAGCACTTAGCACCGTCAGTTCGTTAGTATTTAACCAATGTCTACTTTGCAGATAAAATAGAGCATCAAAACATTCACCCTAATCTAATGTATTTAAGCACTTATCATAAAGAAATGGATCAGATCTAGCAAATTTAAGCACTAAGAACATTTACCTCCATCAGATGTAACATCCAGATTCATCATAAGAACAAAGCATAAGCAGATCTATTTATCTATCTATATCAAGCACTTAGTACATAACACATAAACACATCAGAACATCGCACAGAGAAGAATAACACAGTATTTACGTGGTTCACCCCCACCCTGGGGCTACGTCCACCAACTCTTCTTCTTTATTAGATTCAATCAGTCATCTAGATGCACAGAGCCAAAAATCCTTACTCCGCATAAGACAGGAGATCTGCGCAGCTCACTAGATCCTCCTTCCTTGCGTTACAGCAAAAATCCCTCCACAGTATCTTACAATGACTTTCACTTGGCTCTGCAAGTCTCACACAGTATGCACGAAGCCTTACACTTCTTGATCACACAGATCCCACTCTTAGCACTTAGCCAACTTGCACAATACTTGTGCACTATTCAACTACTTCTTACATTGCCTAGCCTTCTATTTATACATAATAAATAGGCCTAAACATGGGTAAACCCATGGGATGACATCCCATTACCGTTACATATTCCCAAATCCCAAAAAGGACCCAAAAAGGGGTCGAGATCCCACGATCTCTGCTTCGTCTTGTGTTCCATCTTCAACGGGATGTCGAAGTACAAAAATAGGTCAACTTGACCAAGGGTCTCCCAAAACTTGGTCAAGGGCCAACATGCCCCCAACACTTACCTGTGACTCATCCCGATTCACTCTGGTTTGACGAGTTTTGCTTCGAACGCCTCGAGCTTGGCTTGAGATGCTTCGACTTGATGCTGTGCTATGACCTCCTTTTCAGTGAACTCGTGGATGACTGCATCATTGATAGGTCCCTCTAGATGTTTCTCTGTTGTAGTGACAACCTTCTCTAACTCTGCTCCTTGGCCTTCTACCTCTGTAAACAATTGATAGGCCTTATCTTGCACAGGTTGGAGTTTTTGGGTTATCTCCATAACTCTGTTCTAGATAGTATGGATTTGCTGATGTGCAGTGCGTTTCTCTTGGGAGAACTTCATTCTTTCCACAGCTAACAGGGACTTTAGCTGTGCCTGTATCTTTTCATCTTGGTACTTCACCTCTTGGAGCTGCGAATCCAGTGCTCTTAATTCAGGATTCTCAGCGAGTCGCTCATATGTCAGAGCACTGCAATCAGTGAGCTACTTACATTCTAGGGTAAGAGCCTTGAGCCGTTCAACTGTGCTCCTGACAGTTTCTTCCCTTCGGTCTCTTACATCTTGAGGGGTCTTGGGTACTGCGCGTAGCTCCAAATATGCTATGCATTGTTGTAGCTGTTGGATCACTTCTTCAAGTTGCACTACTTGTTGTGGAACTCGCTCTTCAACCTTTACTTCTACGACTGTCACAGAGTGAAGTTCTCTGTTGACTACTTCCTTGACTTCAAGTTGCTCTGTGATCAACTATTTCTTTTCTTGCTGCAGCTGTGCTTTTTCTTCGTCAAACTTTTCTTGAAGAGAAAGCTTTTCCTGTTTTGCAGCACTGCATTGCTCTACTAGTACCCCTTGTACTTGTGTCAAAGCCTGGGTGGATTGCATTGTTTCTTCCTATGCTTGTCGAAGGCCAACTTCAACTGTATCGGCTAAGCAGTGGAGTTGAGCTAGATCATCTCCCAATTTTGGCTCTCCCGACGCAGTGGGGACTGCACGGATGGACTGTAGGGATTGTTGTACCCCTCAGAGTTCAGTCTCGATTCGATCATACAACTCCTCTTGCTTTGCTTCTTGTTTCTTTGCTATTTCCAATGAAGCATCTTATAGGGCTGCTATGAGGAATTCGAAGCCATCATAGGTGAGGACGGTCTGCATCTTGGTCATGGTGGCCTTTTCTTTTTTCCGGGAGGAAGGTTTTGGAGGAAAACCTTTCCTCTTATTCAGGGGATCAACCTCTTCACCTTGCTGTTGTTCGACCTCTTTATCATTCAAATCTTCACCATCACCTCCTTGCTCTGGTGAGATGGAAGCAGTCTTCACGGATGCACTGTGTATATCGTGAACCTCTTCAGTTTTCTTTGTCCTGCTAGGTCCGAGTGTATCCTGCGTAGTTTCTGGGCTATCGATGTCAGATATCTCTGCAGGGTCTGTTGGAATGAGGAGGTCCACCGACCAGTCCTTGGTGATCTCCTCCAAGTCCTCCTCCATTAGCTTATAGTAGGATTGGAGTTGTTGCTTGTGTTCGTCAGCGTGAACTGTGATGTAAATAAAATGTCAGTCTGTGTTGAACTTCATCAGGGGCTTGAACCAGTGTAGAGTGTTCGGAGTGATGCGAGGCTCAGACTGGATGGATGTATTTAGCTAGTTGTAATAGGTATGAAAAGAAACATTGGACTACCACTATTTATTCATATCGCTTGAGTACCACAGTGTACTGAACTTCACGACCAATGGTTCGAAAGGCTCGATGTCCGGGAAGGTCACACCTTCCGACATCTCCTAGGCAATAAAAGTGATCAAGATCAATATCCAGCTGAAATGAAATTTGTACCCTTGATCCTGGGCTTCTCTACAGTCGAGTTCTAATTGGTTCACCAGGTACTTCCCCAGTTTATCTGAAGTCCTTCTGCGCACTTCCCTGCGAGGTCGACTACAAAACTAGTGACTTGGGTGGGTCGGTTTTTTCATACTAACTTCCCTGCAATCAATTGACAGGTGAGACACATTGCGCCACTCTGGATAGAGGTTACCTTGTAGCTTTGCATTCCCTTCTCGACATCACCATAAGTGTACTTGATCTGCTGTGCTAGAGCGCGATCCATGGATTTCCCGGGGTAAATCTCTTTTGGATCGGGTCCTTGCATACTCAAACCTGTGATCTGATTGATCAATGTCAAATCAACTGTAATATGATGGTTTAACCACAAATAACCTCCATGGTAGCAGTGCAATAGTAGCTTGATGCATGCATTCACCTCCTGGTGTTGTCCGAAGTGAGGAATCTTCATGACATTGAGCAGGGTGGACTACGTGAGGTTATGGGTCCACGACTAGGGGATTATCTTCGAATTATTCCCCTTAGTCTGGGTCAGGTACTTATGTGGGGAGAGAATTTTGTAAAATTTGCGATCTCCGAGGTTGAAGTCGCTAAACTTCAACGCCACAATATTATCTTGGTTTGATCGAACTATGCGTATCCCCTTCAGGAGGTATGCATTGACCAAGGTGTACTCAAAATATATAGGTATGCTGTCTCAATTTATTGCGCCACTCAGAGGTGGTAGATAGGTGGGTAAGATGTTTTGGATCAATTTAGCATTCGCTAGATCATCCCTGTGCTTGGTTTTCTTTTCATCGGATGGTCGGGATGGTCTGGCTCCGCGAGCAGTGGACGAAGAGGTTGGTAGTCCTCTCATGGATGATGCTTGTATACCTGTGGAAATCAACATGACTCTTTCAGTCATGAGGTCGATCAAAACTTCTTCAACAATTTTCTCGGCAACGCTCAACTCGTTCGACATACACACTCGGGGTTAACAATCTCGAGTTCAGGGGGTAGCTTAGACACAGTAACGAGATAGAGAGAAAGAGGGCGATGATCACTGTATAAACTCGACTTCTTCTGCGGGATCAAATTCTCAATTGGAAAAAGTGTTCTCGGTGCATGGCCCGAGGAGATAAATAGGTAACTCAACAATGGGTCGCTTGCAACGAGTATGAAGGCTTCATTAACTCTGTTATTTCCGTTATAGTGGTGTCCCAATGGTCGGATGGAAAGCTGTCTATCCATAAATGTCTTTCTGATCGTTCGGAGTGTTGGTTTAATGGTTATAATGGCCCCAACGGCTATATTGCTTCGCTATGGCGAAGTGCCATGCGTCGCTATTCTGATATCCCAACAAAGCTCCAATTTTGAAAATTTTCCTTCTGCGAGGTCCCCTCTAGAATATTCTGCAACTTGTCGATCTTAGCTCTCTTTTTACTTAGCTTTCTAGCCTTCTTCCCAGTGAGTTTTAGCTCAGTGTGCATTTTTCCATTTTGATCCTTATCTTCTTTTGGCATAGTTAATTCGTGTTGTTGAGATTCTTTATTAAGATTCAAGGGTAACCCTTCTTTTTCATCTGGAATAGGTACTTCAATCTTCAATGGTTCTTCTAGTATTCTTGCAACTTCGACATCCAGGTTTCTGGTGTTAAATGGCTTTGATCTATTCTTCTGTTCTTCAATCAAGTGTGCGATCCTTCTAGTCATGAATTCTTTTAATTCTTGCTTCTGTTGTTCTAAAAATTCTTCTTCTTCTTTCCTTTTGGCCTGATCTCTTTCAATCCAAGGTTTTCCTAGTAGCATGGTAAATGGGGTGTTTTTCTCATTGAATTTAAAAATCTCAAAATCTTCCTCTGTTGAAGCTCTATTGACAGTCATAGATAGCTTGGCAAGTCTCCCACAGAGGGTTATCAATTTTCCTCTGAATAAACCTATTCCTCCCAATGAGGAAATCATAACAGGATTTCCTAAAAGTTCCCAAGTTATTTCTGTCATAATATTCACCTGTGTTTCCTCATCCAGAAAACAGTCAACGTCGAAGTCTCCTATTCTTACTTCAAGGCATTCTTTTTCTTTGAATATCTTTGATAAGTTGACATGTCGGTGGTCATTCATGGTTTCTCTTATCTGTAACAATACTCTCTCTGATTCTTTTTGGGATTCTTTCATAATCTTAGTTTCTGGATCTACCTTAGGGTTTTCTTGATTCATATTCATTTTTTCAACCTTAGAAATCATTCTAGGGCAATCCAAAACTTCATGGTACATATCTTTACAACAAAGACAACTAGGTCTTCTCCCAGGGCATTCCTTAGCAAGATGTCTTGGTCTTATGCAACTGTAACAAAGGGTTAATCCTCTCTTTATTTTAAATTATCCCCAGCCTTTCCTGTACTGCGCACTAGGATCATGGTAGCTAACCTGCAAAAAAATATTTCTAGGATCCTGCATACACTTATTAGTCCAAACATTCTTTCTATGCATAGGTATAACATATTTTCCGCTATTCTTATCAGATCTATTCATATCAAATCTTCTTTCATCTATTAATACCCTAGTTTTCAAGATAGGACAGAATCTATCAAAGATACCTAGATCCATGCTTTAGAAACAAAAAATTCCTCTTATCTTACTCCTGCAGAGCACAAAGCTTTCAGATCTAGAAATTTTCAATATTCTTACCTTTATCAGAGCACAGAGCTGTCAGATCTTACCTCTTTTAATAAGAAAGTCTCACTTTTTCCTTTCTTAGAGGACAAAGCTTCCATATCTTACCTCTTTTCTTTAGATTGGATTTCTTTTCCTTAGCACAGAGCTTGCCAAACTGAGTAGAGTACTGCGCACTAGAGCAACAGATCTATGCACAGAGCTTTCACAATTTTAGGTTGGATCTTTGCACAAAGCTTCTTCTTCCTTAGTTCCAGCAATCACATCTTCAGGTCCTAGCAACGGAACCATTTGTTGGCACAGAGGCAGACCCAGGGTTCAATGCTACAACAATGCACCAACAAAACCCTAACTATCGACCCTTTCGACAACACCTGCGAAGAAAATGAAGTCTCACCCGAGGTAGAGGCAGGGGTGGTTGCAGGACTCAGGTGTCTGCAACCTTAGCTAGGACACAGATCTATGATTATAATACTTAATAGAGCACTTAGCACCGCCAATTCGTTAGTATTTAAACAATGTCTACTTCGCAAATAAAACAGAGCATCGCAACATTCACCCTGATCTAATGTATTTAAGCACTTAGCATAAAGAAATGGATCAGATCTAGCAGATTTAAGCACTAAGAACATTTACCTCCATCAGATCTAACATCCAGATTCATCATAAGCACAAAGCATAAACAAATCTATCTATCTATCTATATCAAGCACTTAGTACATAACACATAAACACATCAGAACATCGCACAGAGCAGAATAACACAGTATTTACGTGGTTCACCCCCACCCTAGGGCTACGTCCACAAACTCTTCTTCTTTATTAGCTTCAATCAGTCATCTACATGCACAGAGCCAAAAACCCTTACTCCGCATAAGACATGAGATCTGTGCAGCTCGCTAGATCCTCCTTCTTTGCGTTACAACACAAAGCCCTTCACAGTATCTTACAATGACTTGCACTTCTCTTTGCAAGTCCCACACAATATGCACAAAGCCTTACACTTCTTGATCACACAGATCCCACTCTTAGCACTTAGCCAAATTGCAAAATACTTGCGCACTATTCAAATACTTCTTACATTGCCTAGCCTTCTATTTATACATACAAAATAGGCCTAAACATGGGTAAACCCATGGGCCGACATCCCATTCCCGTTACATATTCCCAAATCCCAAAAAGGACCCAAAAAGGGGCCAAGATCCCACGATCTCTACTTCATCTTGTGCTCCATCTTCGACAAGCTCTCAAAGTCCCAAAATAGGTCAACTTGACCAAGGGTCTCCCAAAACTTAGTCAAGGGCCAACAAGAACAATACAACACATTCACACCATCGACAAATAAACATAATATATGACCCGAGAAACCCAATATGGGAAAAAACCCAGCTAGAAGGTGAGGTTTCTCTGCTCTCTTTTCTCTAGTAAAGAAATGATGCAAGTGCGAAGAAAGATTTACTCTTTGTGGAGTTTACTTTGACCTGTGGCTTGTATGGATGCTACAAAATCTTTCCTCCTCTGTTATTCTCACATAATACCACTCTCATATGTTTTTTGCAGCTATGGAACAAGATACAATGAAAAATAATGGAACCCATTCTCCTCTTAGTGCCCCGGTATTTAACATATCCTAATAGCCATCTACAGATAGGTTTTTGACTTCCTCAACCTTCAATTGTGATAAGGTTTTGGACCTTCTATAATTTTCTTAGAAAATCCACTATGTGGAGGCTGACGTTGCAGCCAATCGCACCATGGTGATCAATATGGTAGGTCAAATTGGGGGAGGCATAAATTTCTCATATGAGAACTCTGATTGACAAACGATTTGTTCCGTTGGAAAGGTATTGATGTGTAAAATTTAGAATCTTCCATCATAGAAAGGTTCGGACAAAAAAAAGGTTGTTTGATGCCTCAAAATGGCTCCAGAATATTTTTTACTATTTTTGGTCCAAATTTCCAAATTTGGACCAACCTCTGAAATGGCCCTACAAGCTAATTCCTCCAATTTTTCCACCCAAAAATAGTGAGATAAATGAAAAATAATATAATGATCCAATCTCGATCATACCTCCCTATATAGGGAGGCTTTTGGTCCCCAAAATATTTAATGAATGAGGTGAGGAAAATTTTCCTCTACCTTCTCCGTGGAGTAAATTTCGATTTTCCTAGAAGTTGTCCTTTTAACCCAATCTACCAAATGTCATGTCGCCCATGCCTTATAGTTCTGGACCACTTCTGCAAAACTATGTCTTCTTTCAACTCTGCCTGAGAATCTAGTGCTAAATCCTCTATGGAAGGTAGGACCTTCTCCTTTTCCTGATCTAACATGGAGGGCTCATAGAGTTTGAGATTCTCCACATTGGCTATTGATTAAATATGCATGTATGGGGGTATACTGAGTCTGTAGGCATTATCTCACATCTTTTCTAATACCTCAAAAGGACCATAGCGTAGAGCCTTGATCTTCTTATCAGGACCCTGTAGCCTTTCCTTATTCAACTATAACCATACTCTGTTTCACACTTTAAATGTTTTCTCTATTCTGTTTTGGTCATGTCTAGCCTTGCACGTTTCTTGTGACTTCTTCAATGCCTCATGTACTTGAAAATGGATCTTCCTGATCTTATAAAAAAAAATTATGCCTTTAGTGCATCTCCTGTGAGGTCCTCCCCCAATACTCCTTGCTTTCCATATACAAAATCTAAGGGTGAAGTTGGAAAATACCCAAAGAAAGTTTCAAAAGGGGACTTATCGGTAGAAGAGTGGAATGATATGTTATAAGAGTGTTGTATATAGATCAAATTTTCATCCTAGGTCTTCGGATGCTTCCGATTGTAACCCCTCAAAAGATGCACCAAAGTCCTGTTGATTACTTCTATCTACCCATCTTTCTGTGGATGAAATGAAATATACCTATTCAACTTAGTGTCCATCTTCTCCCACAGTGTAGTCCAAAATGCATTGATAAATCTGGTATCCCTATTTGAGATGATGCTCTTTGGTATCCCAAAGTGCAGCCAGATCCGTTCAAAGAACTTATTTATTTCTTCTTGTCCAGTAACGAACTTTTTACAAGGCATGAGAATTCACATTTTGTTGAACCTGTCAACTACCACAAATAGATAGTCATGTCCCTTATTGGTTGCTGGTAAACCTCACATAAAATCCACGAAAATTCTTTCCCAAGGTCGAGTGGGTACAGGTAAGGGATGGTCTAGACCTTGCTTCCTGTTGTTGGGCTTGTTGGTACAATAAAGTATACATCCTCTAATATATCATGATACATATTCTTGAATTATGGGATAATACACATATATCTATAAACTGGCAACTGTCTTCCCAACACAAAAATTTCCTGCAACCTTGGATGTGTGAGCTTCTCTGATAAGCTATAATCATTCACCTTTAGGAACAGAGTGCTTGTCAAGCTTGTAGAGTAAACCATTCTGGAAATGATAGTCATCCTTGCCATCACCTTATTCTATATAAATTTGGCCTTGTAGCTGCTGAAACACCTCCTTGAAGTCCTCATCTTCTGTGTAGTCCTATTTGTATGCATCATGTGTTGGAAGATTGGTTGTTGTCATTGATGTCAACCCTAGTCATGGGTTTTGGACCGCAATATTGATGAAGGTAATTAGACATGAAGAAAAATGCACATGTAGATAAAACACCCATGGATGGATAATATACATCATGTTGTTTTCAGTGGTATGTGGCACATCACGTGGATCCTCATGGTTGAGGAGAAATGAATTTTTGAATATGACAAAGTGAATTGAAGAAGGAAGTACATGTAGGCCTTGAAGATAATTAAAGAAAAGAATTATAAAATAAGAAAGTGTCAAGTCGGACCTAATGTTAAAAGGAAGTGACATAAATGGTATAAATAAACATCATTATACATTCATTTGATACAAGTCGAATTTCAGAGGTAATAAGAAGAAAAGAAGGTCAGATTTCAAGGGAGGATGAAGTCTTTTGGTAATGTGTTCTAAGGTATGTTATTTTCAGGTCATCTTACCATTTTTTCTATAACATTTTTTATAGAACGATTCAAATTTTCAAATCACTATGGTATTGAGAAGACATATCAAGGTACCTCTGGTAAAAAGTTCATCTCTTGATTCGCTATAATTATGGAGATACACTCTGTGGAAGATAAGGTTTGTGACCAGTCCTAAAGCTAGTCAATAAACATGTGTTTCAGGTAAAACAATCATAAATTCTTCATCGAGAATCCAAATGAAGTGGGAAAAATTAAAAATTTCATTGGAAAGAATACGGATTTTAGTTTCTTGTGTGCAAGTTTCAGAATCGGTTGTTAATTATTGAGCGCGGGGCATTTTGTGCAAGTTCACTCTCCTGAATAGACCAGAATTGAATAAAGTCTACAATTATTTCTATAACCTCTTTTTGGGGAGGATTGAAGCAGTGAAAATTGCAGGAGTTTCAAAGAATACATTGAGTAATATTATCTAGAGGATCAAAGTACTCCAAGAATTGAAGAATTGCATAAATTGAAGAAGTCTCAGGAAGCATTATCAGGTTCTATGTGATGATTGGTTGATGGTGATGATTTAATGTAAAGTTTTATTATCTCTCATATATTCTTGGGTGGAAGG
>ML796075.1:421195-440303 GCA_009831015.1 Picea engelmannii
TTGTATCTCCCAAGTTTCGGCCCTTCTGGGTATGAAACTTTTTTTTATGTAGTTCTCTGATATTTCTTCTCTGCAATGCCACAGGTCTGATCAAAATTGGATGTGCCAAATGGAATTTACGATAACTTCCCCACAACTTGCCGATTTTTTTCCTTTCCAGTAGATATCACTTGTATAGCATTCTACGCACAAAATAATTGATATAAAGTTTTGAAAATTGTACCAGAAATACTACAGAATGTCCACGATCCAATGAAACCAGTCCCACTCAATTTAGATACTCTAGGAAGAAGTTATGATTGTTTTACTTGGAACACCTTCTTGAGACTAGTCAATAGGACTAGTCAAATACCCTATACTAATTTCTGTGAATAGCCTCTGGAGTTTAGGGTCTAAAATGCTATAGAAATTTTTTTATAGCAAAAATTTTGCAATGACTCAGTTCAGGATGATTCCAAAACCCTATCTTGTACATTATGTATCTTCGAAAGTATAAGGCCCCAGGAGCTGAAATTTGAACCCAACGTACCTTGATCCGTCTACTAAATATCATGCAATATGTTTCTTCTGAAACATTGTAGAAAAAAAGTTATAGCGAAAATTCCAAGGTTTCTCAGATGTAGCAGTGAAACCCCAAGACCTTGAGCTCTAATACCATATGTTAAGAACCAAATATCAATATAGCATAGAAAAACCTCAGAAAAAGTACTCAACGCTTTGAAAAATAGATAATTTCAGATAATAAGCCTCTTCGAGGGGGCAACCTCCTTTTACCCCACTTAAAAGTTCAAGTACAAGATGATTCAAAATGAAAATGTCTCCTGGGTATATATAGGAGACTAGGAGGTATAATTACAACTAATGGCCTAAAATTGACATAAATAAAATAACATTACTAATATAATATGCCCCAATTAAGGGGTAATGAGCCAATATTAGGGCTTAACAGTTTCTCTCGTGATGACGAATTCTGGCTCGGTTGATCCCATTTTCCCCTCCATCCATTTCGCCCGATCCTCCATCACCATGTTGCATCCTTCATCCACGTTGCGCCCTCACTCCCTTGTCCTTTTGTCCAGTTGACTACATCCCACTTGCCACCCATCCATGAATAAACAAACTTAGGCTAAAAAGAACAATAAATTAATAAGGTTGGTAGTTAGTAAATAGGTTAATAAAGTTAGTGTAATTAGACCAATAAGTTAAGTTAGTTTTGTTAGCAATTGATTAATTATTAATTAATTAATTAGCTAATAATTAAGTTAGTGTTTAGGTTAATTTAGGTTAGTGTTAAATGTTAAAATAAAATTAATTAATATAAAACCCATTTAATAAAACACATAACAATATAAAACATTTAAATAAAAACATATAATAATTAATTAAAAAAAAACAAAAAAAAACAAATTAAAAAAAAACAAAAAAAAAACAAAAAAAAATGTAACTTAATACATATATTAATAAACGTAAATAAAACAAATAAAAAAACATTAAAATTAAAACAATTAAAAATCAAATAATAAAAACATAACAAATTTAATAAACAAAAACAAAAATTAAAATTAAAAATTAAAAAACTAAAACTACACTATCCTAAGTTTCTACCCACGTTCACCATGCATTCTGGACCCCCCCCCTCATGTCGCATCACACCAAGGGGGGTCCAGAATGAAGTTGTTTCAGGAAACCACTCCTGGACAGGTATCATCTCCACAAGCCATTGGACCCCCCCCCCCAAAAAAAAAAAACCACTTACCACCTCAGGGGGGGTCCAGAATACCACCATTCCCCCAAAACATCGCTTTCACAACGTTTTCAACCAGGCGTTTTACGAAGGATATGCCGGGAAAAATAAGGATAGTTTTGAAAATCCGAGAGAGGTTTTTCTCCATAATGGGTTGAGGAACAAAAACCTCTCTCATTTTTTGTACAGGTGCCACCATATGGGAGAATCAAATCTATCTTTCAACCTCATTTTTCAGATTTTTGGTTCTTTCTATTTCAGCCCTGATTTTGTGGGATTTGTTTCGGTGAGCTAGAGGCGAATTTGGTGAAACAAAAAGAGGTTTTTGTCCAAAACATACTCATATAAACAAAAATCCATCAGGTTTTTCCTAGGTGTCATCATTGAAGATAAACATGTGTCTAAGAGGACCCCTTTTTTGCATAAATTCAACTCATTTTTCATGGCAGACAGTTCAAGATTTTTAGAGATTTTTTGCTATTTTTGGTCGAGGTGGTTGTTACACATGATTTTGGTCACTCTGGTGATGTCTCTACAAGTGATGTATTCAGGCTCCCATAAGGAATTTTTTCCTGAGAAAAGTGACTGTTGTCTTCTTCCAAAAAACACATTTTCAAGATGAGTTCGCAGGCTGCCTATATTATAGGGTGCGAAAATCCTTCATTCTTGTAGGCAACCCAAAATTAGGGTGTGAAATATTCGAAGTATGCTATATAGGTAGGGTGAGAACCTATTTCAAAGCTTGGAAAATATAAGAGGTCACGAAGGTTCTAGAAGGGAATCTTCTAGAAAATGAGTTGGCATTCGCATGGTTGGCATCCTATTGACTTCTCAGATTTAGTGAGATCATCCTCATCCATTTAACCATCTCTCCTTCTCCTATATATTGAAAGGTTTCTCATGGAAAAGGTTAAGAAATATTGAATGAAGAATTGGTGAAAGAATTGTGTGAGGAACCATTTTTGGACAGAATCCTGAAGACTACTCATTCTATCAAGTTGAATTGGATCTTCTTCATGCAAGTGTAGAGAAAGTGTGTGTGTTGGAACCAAGGGTCACTGAAAGGAATCTTGCGAAATCAAGGAAATTAGGTTGTATCTTCTACTTTCATTTAATATAATACAGTGGCATGTCCCTTTCCCATAAAATCACTCTTATTTTATTGCATAACTCCTTGATCATATGCATAGGTTGACATTGAATATACTTTGTCATCTTCACTTTGGTTGGTTTGTGTTGTATTGGACTTGATTTTACAAGAGCACTAGAGCGAAGAGGGAAAAACAAAGACCTAAGGAAGCGATATAAAGGTATGTTACTCATTCCTTCTTATTAGTAGATTCAATGACTGCAACTTAGGGAAATAGTCATGTCCTATCCTGTTTTGTTCTAGATCCAGGTGGATCTAGGGAGATTTGTTAGTGTCCGCACCTGCCAATTTATCCGATAACAAAATTGGCGAATCCACTGGGGATACAACCCATTTTGGTGGTTTTTTCTTGGCCATTTTCTCTTGACCTACCCTTTTTCATTCCCAATCAATCTCTGAGTCTTGAGGAGACCCTCATAGAATCCCTGGATCCAGAAGTTTCCTCAAAAGTCCTGTCATTTTTCCAAAATTTTCTTGATTACAAACCTTCTCGCACTGCACCTTTCTGTAGCCTACGAGAATAACGTAGGTTCGCACCCTAGTGTTTATTTTAGTGTGAACTTCTCGCACCTTTCCTGTGTCTAGCCTGTGAGAATCCTTAATTCTCGCACTGTACCCCACTGTCAGACTGCGAACTCACTTGTAAAAATTTTGGTTTAAGTCTTTTGTGTCTTCAGATGCCCAGATTGGTTGGTGTGTCTAGAAAGAACTTCTCTGGCTAGTGATTGGATGTTTCTTGACTTCAAATACCATGAATGATTAGTTTTTGGAAATCGAAAGCTCTTTTTGATCATTTTTTCTCAATTTTTACCTCTTGACCTTTTCTTAACAAGGGTATAATCTCCGATTCTGAAATCCGAGTGCTTGTTTGGTCGGGAGCCTTTGATTGGATTAAAAGTTGAGATTAATTATCCTTTTCAATTGCTTATTACTTGGAAAATTGTTACCCATCTACATTTGAAGAGACTGGTCTTATTAGTTTGTTATTTTTGTCTTCATTGAAAGATCGATTTGGGTGTTTGTTGTGTATTTATTTTTCATTGGTTGCTTACTTTTTCTTAGTTCCATCCATGTTGCTTGGTTTCTAATAAAAATTAAAGACATTTTCTTTTTTAAAGCAACTTTTTATTCGAAAATATTGGCATTCAAGTATTGAAAGAGAACGAATAGGGAATTTTCATTGTTCATGGTTGTTTGATATTACATTTTAGAGAAGATCATACATCGTAGTTCACATTGTTCCAGAAAAATCCTCTTTCCCTCCTGTAAATAGGATTCATCGATTTTTTTTTGGTATCATTCATCCTATTTATGCATTGTTGGGTTAGAGTCTCACACAACATCGGTTTCATTTTCGTCTTCTTTTGAGTAACAACAACCTTTAATAATATTGAGCAATTTTAAATTTCAACTAATAACTTTTTCTAGGGCTCTTTTACACCAAAATTAACTAGGCTAGAGCTTTGGAATAGGTAGTGAGACATTCTCTCCAAAGCACAAAACACACAATAGTATCTTGTGATAAGGAGTGTCAAATTCCATTTGCAGCATTTTGTCTTGGGAAGCCCTTCTCACACAACGGTCAAACCTAAGGTCGCATTGAGATTGATAGAGTTAGTCACCCTGCTTTGTTGATATCGGTGTAGAGATTGCACGTATTACGGGGGTCACTTGAAGGTATACCCACAATTATGAGTGGAAGCCTCTCAAGCTGATTTCGAGCTAGATACCCAGCCCTTGCGTGTGGATCGGATTGTCGACTGTTCCCCCAAGCATTGTTGTTGTTGGTGGTAACCTTAGTAGCCTATCTGCTTAGGGTCTTACACAAGGTGACTGTGAAGGGGTAAGTCTTCACGGTACCTAGAATTGACGTTGGCCAGACTCACTCGGGATCCTTGGAGGGTATACCCATGATTGTGTGTGGGAGCTTGCACCGGGGTGTAAGTCCATTAAGTAGGTCGTCAATGTAACTTTTCCACCCTGGCCCAACCCCTTCTTGTCTCGTCATTGCGACATTGGATTTCATCACCAACTAGTGACTTCAGAATTAGAAGGTCTTGTTTGCTTGGTTTTTCTTCCTAGATTTTATTAGCGCATGATGTTTGTTTACCCAAGTTGGCCATAGAATTTCTTTCGTAAAAATTCTAACTCGATCACAATTGACCATCCACGCCGTTCACGTAGAATGCAAGGCCTACCCCCAGAAGATCTGGAAGGTTCTCAACCCTTTCCTACCAACTCACTGTAGGGCTCTCCTCAACAGAGTGAAGTCCAAGACGTTGCCACTCCACTAGTGGAAAGAACTAACTCTTTAGAACGGTTCCGAATTACCAATTCTCGAGAGGACTTTCGAATTCCTCCTGATTTCAGGAGACGTATTGTGCGAGTGAATTCTTCCAGAGATATAGTTGTTCAGTCTTCTGGATCACCAACTGGACCTTTCATAAGACCTGAGGATCAAGATCCTTTTCGGACTATTGGCATTTTTAGACGGGATCTCTTTGGCTCAGGAGTAGCCGTTGATATCACTGTCGCACCTAAGCTACCTGAAACATCTGATCCAGAAGCAATACCTTTTACTACTGCCTATTATTTTCCTAGTACAGACGCTTCACTAGCTAACCACATCTTGACTATCCCTCTAAAAACGGTCCATTACACAATGGTCCTAGATACTAGGAGTCCTCATACCGAGATTACAGCGGCTAGCCAAGCCCCCATTGGCACAGCGCTTTCACCCAGATTCACCCCAACCCTTCTGCCCGAATATCATGCATTGAATGCTTCTATTCCCGCTCCTACACAAATCTCATCCGGGACTCCTAGCATTTCCACTTCTTTTGGGCACCATCTCATTCTCGGTTTTATTACGACACTTCCTCGAACCCCTTTCATAGGACCTCTTCCATCCTCTATCGGAGGCACCGACCCTAGTGGCACCATCCCATATTTCACACCTAATTACCAGATTCCTGTTGGTGGACAATTTCACCAAGGAGGCCAAACCCAATCCCCTTTTGCAGGACAAATCCCAACTGGGACACAACCCCCGATTGGAGGGAAAACCCCACCGACCCCACCCTGTGGACAAAACATACCTCCATCCTTGGCCCAGTATTGGAATTATCTTATACAACATAATCCTCACCCGACTGGGGGGCAACAACCTCAATCTAGCTCCGTCATACCCCCTAGTACAATGCAACCATATCTAGGCATGTCTAATCCTATTTGGGGCTCGAACGCTCAACCCCATGCTCCTGTTCAAGGGTACAACCCTATGAATTACATGCCTCCACACCAACCACCAAATCTTCCCGGATCTTTGCATTATATGCAAAATTCTTATGGTCCCACTAGTCTACCGATGAGACTGCCTCCCCAAAGTCACCAATACCCACATGTGAATAGACAGTTACCCTTCTTAGCCACCCTGGACCTCCCTGATCTGTCAAGGATTTTAAATGATCTGATCCGTCACTCTCCTCAATGGCCCACAATACCGACCAAACTACCATCTGACATCCCTAAATTGGATGGTAAACTGGGAGAGGACCCGAAAAATCATGTAATGAATTTTCACCTTTGGTGCTCATCCAAATCCTTGATGGATGACTCTATTCATTTATGCCTTTTTCAGCGAACCCTCATAGGTTCCGCTGTGAAGTGGTATATAGAATTACCATGAGGCTTCTTCACTGACTTCAACACCCTCACTATGGATTTCCTCACCCACTACCAGTTATCGATCCACTATGAAATGGGAACCAAGATTTTGAGTTCTTTCAAACAAACCAAAGCCACTCACATCTCTGATCACATTCATGAGTGGTGACGAAGACGATGTCTCATCAAAATCTTACTTCCCGATCAGTTGCTGGCATAGTGGTTCACGAAATCATTCATGAACGAAATCGCTCATGACATCACCATGGGTGGAGTTGTCACAAAAGAACAGGCAATCAGTCGTGATCAATACCTCGACCTCATTTATTCACAAACAGGTACTCTTTACGACTTACTCCCTGACGCACCTCATCCTTTTACTTCCGCTACTTCAACTACTCATGCTGCTTCTCATGCAGCTGATGGTGTGATTGACACTTTCCATGCCCAACCTCATTCCGTCCAAACCTCTAGCAACAACCCCAAACCCATTTCTTCTAATGTTCAAAATACTCCGTCTCCTACCCCTCCCATTGGCAAGACTTCTGAGGTAAACTCTGTTCAATCTACCCCCGTCGGAAAAAATAAATCCAAAAAAGGAAAGGTTAAGAACAAGGAGGATAAAAATAATCCACAATCTGAGAAAACCAAAACACCACTTGTTGACTACAGGGATAAGCGCAAACCCCGATACCCTTGTCTTATCCGTGGTGATGATCACTACACTAAGGATTGTCCACGACGAGCCGAGGTTACTAAGTTCCTTAAAGGGACCACGAAAGCCCCCACTCTGGCTGTATTGTCACAACCCTTCCCCTATCAACAACAAGCCCAATTGGTCATTCATGGCCAACCTTTCCCCTCCAATACATCCTATTTATTAATGTGTACATGTGATTCAAAGAAGAATGAAATCACACTTACCACTCGAGCCAAAGATTATCCTTCCTCCAAAGAGAAGGTTGATGCAATACCTCCTTCGTTGGTCCAACCATCTCCCACGACTCCACCTACCAACGGTCCTCTTCATCTCAAACGACTGAGGCTATATATAATTCTTTTCCCTCCTCCAAAGGGTGTTGTTCAAAAATCGTCTTTCAATCCTCATGCACGTGCTGCCTAGAAATACTATATTGTTGAAGATCTGGCCCAAGCACCATTCGCGATGTCATCCCTCAAAGTCCTTTAGACTTGTCCTATACAACGGAAGGCACTGTTGAAAGCTATTGGTGGAATCGACCCTACAGATAAAATTTAATAATTTTTGACTTGGAAGATCACATTTCAAGGTTACCCCCTCAACTCACATTCCAAATACAAGTTATTGTCTCCGACAAAAACATTTGTAGAACAGTTATTGATGAGGGTGCCTCGACATGTGTCATGTCTATTACCTGCTGGAAATCCATCGACTCTGCTCCTTTGATTGAATCCCACAACACGCTCAAAGCCTTCAATGGCTCTGGTTTTAAGCCTTACGGTGTCCTCCCTTCATTGCCTATTACGTTAGAAGGCAAAACAGTCAACGTTGAAGTGGAGGTCTTTGACGCTCCTCTTGATTACAACCTTCTACTTGGACATAGCTGGATCGATTCCATGCATGCAGTTGTGTCCACTCTTTTCCATGTCGTTCATTTCCCACATCAAGGAAAAGTAGTTATCGTAGACCAATTGGCCTTCTTTCACTCTGATGAACATACCGACAACGTGCCTTTCATTGCAAAACCCCCCTTGGATATGAGAATGTCGATGTGGGTCTTCTTAAAGATTCCTCTTTGATGGGTACTTTCCCCATTCCACCACCCGATGTCCCACATCCGTTTGTCACCTCAATCAACATGATCTCCACCTCTGTTCACGGAACCCCTGCGTCTTACGACCCGTGGATGGTACCCAACCCCGATGATCATCTTAGTTATAGAAACAAAATGCCTTTGAGTTCGGTCGAATCCGCTTATCAAGCCATTAAATCGACAACCCCCTCTCTTGGTGATTTATCTATGGATCCATTCCATGTCATTTTTCCTATAGATGAGATGATTATGTCTGTTATGTCCATGGAAGATACCCCTTGGGATGATGGACATCATCGTTCCATCCTCTTCCTGGAACAACGCACCATCGAGGGTTACAAGCGACTCTCAACCTCGTCGACCATTTTCATCATTTCTACCGTTCCCGAGTCTACACACGACATGTTCTATGAAGGGAACTTAAGTAATATCTCACCCACCATTCCCCTTGACATATCCATCAAACCTGGAGTTGTCGAAAATGTGCATATCGAAGCTTCGTGTTCCCATGACGAAGTTGTCACCTACAAGTCTCTTTTCCAAGAATTTTGTGACGTCTTCACATGGAGCTATGAAGAAATGCCGGGGATTGAACCTGACATTGTGGTACATGAGATTAAGACATACCCGGGCGCTAAAACCATCTAGCAACGAATTCATCCGGTCCACCCACGTAAAGCAGCTGCTATCAAGATTGAAGTTGAGAAAATTCTTAAAGATGGCTTTATTTACCTTGTGGCTCTAACTGAATGGGTTTTCAATCTTGTTCTGATTGGCAAGAAACAAGGCACAATCCACGTGTGCGTTGATTATAGGGACATTAACAAAGCTTGTCCTAAAGACAACTTTCCTACCCCCTTCATTGACCAGATCATCGACGATTGTGCCAGAAGTGAAATATTCTTTCTGATGGATGGTTTCTCTAGATATAATCAAATCAATATCGTACCCACGAACCAACACAAGAATACTTTTGTTTGTCCTTGGGGTACTTTCGCCTACTGGAAAATTCCATTCGGTTTAAAGAATGTCGTCGCCACTTTTCAATGTGCTATGTCTTATGCCTTTAACGATATAAAACACATCGTTCAACCATATCTAGATGACTTACTCGCTCATTCCATGCACCGTGTAGATCATCCAATACACCTCCGCGCCATTTTCTTTCGATGTTGGTTTTGCCATATACGCTTGAATCCCCACAAATGTGTTTTTTGTGTAGAATCCAGCCGACTTCTGGGATTTATTGTTTCACGTCAAGGGATCAGGGTAGATCCTTTGAAGGTTGAGGTAATTCTCAATCACCCTCCTCCTTCCTCACTTCGCCAGTTACAAAGTTTGCAAGGGAAGGCAAACTTTCTCCATCGTTTCATCCCAAACTATGTTGAGCTAACTCTTGGATTTACGCGACTTATCAAGAAAGGTTTTGAGTTCATATGGGATACCACTGCCAAAAAATATTTTGAAGCTTTGACACTGTCGTTGACACATACCCCACTACTCTTCCCACCGGATTATAGTTGGGATTATTTCCTTTACCTCGCAGCCTCATACTATACCATCACTATGGTTCTCGTCTAGGAGGATGATTCTCATGATGAACATGTCATCTATTACTTGAGTTGGAGTCTTACGACTACCGAAACCAAGTATTTACATGTTGAAAAACTGGCCTTGGTAGCCACCCAAGCTGTTCAACGTTTTCGACACTATATAATTTCTCGCAAGGCTCTAACTGCAACCCTATGCAACACATTCTTACACGCCAACTGCTAGGGGGGGAATACTCCAAATGGATCATAATACTCCGGGAGTTTGACTTAGAATTCGAACGTTCTAAGTCCAAGAAATCCTTGGTGTTTACCAAGTTGATATGCGACCTTCCCTGCTCTGAGACGAAAAATGTAGCAGCGGATTCATTACCCGATGAACCCTTTTCCTGATTAGTTCCAATGACCTTTGATATGGAGATATCATCATATATCTCCAAACCCAGACTTTCCGGCCCAATTTGTCTAGCACTGACCGCCGTCGAATACACTACCAAGCTCATCAATATATTATCCTTAGTGATAGTCTTTATCATCATGGGATTGACTCTGTTTTTCGACGCTGCCTCACATTTGACGAAGCCGAGAAAGCCCTAAATGATTTCCATTCTGGAGCATGTGGTGGTCACATGTTTGGGTACTACCCAGAAGATCTTCAGGGTATTTTTGACCTTATTTATTCAACGATTGTATAATTTTCATCCAAAAATGCCATGCTTGCCAAACCTACAACAATAAAATACGATCACACCCTACTCCTCTACACCCTATGGTCTCCGTTGGTCCTTTTTCGAAATGGGGTATCAATTTCATGACATGTCACCCTCACTCGGCCGGGGGGCATGGTTACATTATTGTAGCCATAGATTATTTTACAAAATGGGTCGAGGCGATGCCAACATTCGAAAATACCGGAAGGACTGCAACATTATTTATATTCAATCACATCATTGCTCGGTTTGGTGTTCCTCAAGCTATCATTACTGACCACGATAGCCACTTTAGAAACTTCTTGATGTCCGAACTCACTGAAAAGTTGGGTCTTCGCCATGACAACTCAACACCCTATTACCCACAAGCCAATGACCAAGTTGAAGCAATAAACAAAATCCTCATTACCATGCTTCGACGAATGATAGGGATTCACAAAACGAGTTGGCACATGATGTTGTTTTCAACATTGTGGGCTAACTGGACATCCGTTAAGTCTGCTACCGGGTTTACACCATTCCAGTTAGTCTATGGTCTAGAAGCCATCTTGTTGATTGAATGTGAGATACCCTCCCTAAAACTAACCGTCAAACTTCTCCCAAACACTTATGTCGAAGAAGAATGTCTGTTGTATCTCATGCAATTAGACGAAACTCATCGCGACGCCACCCTAGTTATAGAAGCCTAGAAGAAATGTGTCAAAGCCCAATATGACAAACATGTCAAGCCACGTATTCTCTCCAAAGGTGATCTGGTTCTCCTTTACGAACAAGACCGGGATATGCTAGGAGCCAGAAAATTTGAAGCTATGTGGCGAGGTCCTTATATTGTCAGACGAGTTTTGGAGAAAGGAGCTTACGAGTTAGTGGACTATGACGATATCCCTTTGAGTGAACCCAAAAATGGGTTATACTTAAGGAAGTACTATACTTAAGACCACTTGTGCATGAGTGCTTGTATTTTATTGTATCATACTTTTTGTTACTTTAGTATTCTTTTTTCGTTATTTGGTCTCTGCCCTCGACCGCTTATCTTGAATTGTGCTTGGTATCCAGATGTAGAAGTCTTCACCACCCCAAATTGGCTTCGCCGATGGCGCTAGCCATAGTACTCAGAACCTTGCTTCTGCTGCATGGACAATTTATGCCCCTACAAACGAAATTATCAGTCTACGAGGTGTGTGCCTTGGTCGTGCGACCAATAATATTACAGAATATAGCGTTGTAATCGAATTGTTGATTGATGCTATTTCACTTGATATCCGTCACCTGGTTATACGACTCGATTCACATCTAGTATTACTACAGTTAAGTAACGTCTATGCTATCCGAAGTCCTACTTTATTATGGGTATATTTACGAATTCGCCTCTTGGAACGTTATTTTGATTATATCGAATGTCAACACATTCCTAGATGTCTAAATACATTGTGTGATGCATTAGCTAACTATGTGTTAGACAGACATTTGGGGAATTTATAAACCAATCACACATCACATGTATAACACAACACAAAATAAATCGGTAGAAGCTGTATATATGTATATAACGATCAAATTTTTTTACAAAAAGTTTCTATCCAAGGATCAAAATCTTAAAATACGAAGTCCATAGCTTCAACAAAGTAGCATCACGGATGACGCTCATGATAACACACAACTGCTTGGGCTACCCTATGAAGCAGTCGACTGAGAGACTCGGACATGCCCATAGTATGGTGCTGGTAACATCTCGAGATCTCCCCAATAGAAATATCTGGGACGTTCGCAGTCAACCCCTCCAAGTTTTGTTCGACTGCCTTGTAGTCTTCGGCATCCCATCTCACCAGTGGAGCCGCTTCTCCTCGCCGTTGAATATGAGATGTTCCTGGAGGTCGATATGACCCCACATCTGTGTCATCAAAAATAATTTTTTTGATTAGTTCTTGGATAAACATAAAAAAATTTCATATGATAAAATTTGCAAAAACATTTAAAAAGAAAAAAATGTGTACTTCTTACCTAAGTCACCCCACTGAGCATCCTCAGGCAGGGCCAAATCCGGATCCCCTCGGAAATCCAAACCAACATATGCGTAGTCATCGATCATCAGCATCTGGGGCCTCAACTAGTCAAAATATGAATCATTATACTTGATTATAGGCCCTGCTATGTGTCGAGCCATGAGGTTGCACCACCTTAGCATCCTCAGATCCTATGGGGCCAGTAAACCCCAATCAACCTGTAATCGCAGCAGTGAGACCCTCTTGAGAAAGAATGACACCAAAAGTGATCTGTACCCAAACTGCTTCAAGTCACCCTTTCTTCACTTCGTTAATTGTCTCTTCATACTGCAGAGAATCGCATCCGACCAGTTGAAGACTCGAGGCTCTGTGCACTCTATGGTGTATTGGAAATAGATCCAGAGAGCCATGTGTAGAGCCGCGCTCCCAGCCATGCATGTAATAGTAAACAAGATGGTCCGTAGGGTCAAATATTGGGACCCCCAAATAGAAACCTTACCCTTGCTTCTCTCTACCTCAGGAACACAATACTGGTGACAATACTCACTCATAGGGAGTCTGATGCCTCTGCCTCCGGTCAAAGTAGCATGGTATCCACGCCGTGACAACCACGTTAGAAAATAGATATCCTTGATATCTAGGGTCAGCGTATGGAATCCCACGTGAAATAACTGTTGGTCCATGTCCCACATGTGGACCAGGTATTCCAACAACTTGAATTGGGCTCTCATGCTCGAAATCCTGAAAATTTTCAATAGCCCACGGTCCCGGAGGGCAGCGACTGTACCCGAGTCATTCCCGATAATGGAATCATCCTCCTCATGTTCCTTTTCTCTCCATTCCAACATTGTGATGTTCAAACACCTGCAAAAGAGCCATGAGAGGGAAGTCGACAACTTGTTTTAAACTCGTGCATAATTTTTATTGAGAAAAACCTTACTTCAAAATCCATTTTTCGGCCCCCACAGGTGAGCCTTTTGCACAGTGCGAGACTCTTGCAGGTGCCCTGAAGGTCACCTATGAGAATCCTATATTCTCGCAAGTCCCGCATGGCCCACCTGTGAGGATGCTTGGGCACATGTTTCGACCCTAAAATGGACTCAAAACCCAAAAAATTGCCAATAAAAACAAAAAATAAACCATGGAAAGGTTAGTGAATCAATAGATCACATCGTTGGCTCAAATGGTTCGCTGAATGATCACTTGTGCCTCCTGCAATCAAACAAAGAAATTAGGGGGAAAATGAGGTATGTTGGACAAGTTTTTGGCAAAATCAAAATGAAATGGTAAAAATCCCTTTTTACCCATATTTATTCACTTTTACTATTTTTTTTTATTTTCTATATTATTTTTATTACTTTGTCTATAAAACCTAATACCCTAATAGTCTTGTGAGTGTGGTTTTTCGCAGATATCACAACTTCGAAGTTCGAACGAGGGGGTACGAGTGTTTTTTCTTTTGTCGCATGTACGACTACTTTTCTAGGGTTTTTTAGAAAAAACCTTGAGCTCAGTCTTCGTTCGTTCTCACACTCGAAAATATATGAGAACGTAACTGAGTATACTTTTTCTCATCTTTTCGTACTCGTCATGGTAACACGAAGATGACGAACGTTAAGGAGTATCCTTTAAGCTCTTTTCACGCTCCATAAAAATGAAAATATGGCCAAGCGATATTGTTTTTTTCACGCTCGTTAAAGTATTTGAAAAAATGTTTGACGGGTGATAGTTTATCACTTTTTTGGTCTTGTCGAACTCTTTTATGAAAAAGGAACTGGAAGAGTTCTCTTTAAGTGTTTTTCAGACTCTCAAAACATGAAAAACCCCCAAGTTTGCTATCCTTGGACTCGTTAAACAAACATTGAAAGACCCGCAATGGGACCAAACCACTCCTTCCTAGGGTTCATTAAACATACTCCGAGGGACTCATTCGAAGGATGAGCTTACATAGACAAGCATATGTTATCCTCCTCAAGCTTGTGTAAAAATAAAGAGTTACTCGCCAGACATGGTGGGGGAAATTTTGGGAAAGGGATGTGTTTTCGTATTCATATTAATGGCAGTAAGTGTCGCTCTTGGACATGGAACCCCCTATTCATCATTTGAATCTGGGTTGGGAAATCCATTTGTCTCTCGTTCGAATTATTACAAGGTTGTATCTTGGGTCATCTTTGAGTTAGTGCTACCAAGTCCTTGGTCATGTCATTCATATGTTCAAGAGAAGTTCACATGAGCCCTCTATTGAGTCGGCCATCTACAGTTGTCCATTCTTACTATGTCGACCTTCCCTGTGTCTATTTCGACCCGTATTCATACTTTGTTTCATCCTCAAAATCTGTTACTTATTTCATGTCATTGATGGGGGATACATCAAGGCCCTCCTGTGATGAGTCTTGTTCCGTCACCTCCAACTCATTATCCGGAAATGAGACTTAGAAATCATTTAGTACCTTGGAACCTGCATGCCTTAATGACAGGTCTCTTCACTTTCGACAGGGGTTTCACATCATTGATCCCTGATCGAGAGATTCCGCCGAGTGCTCAAATTCATCTCATGGATTCGCATTCATTTGGATTGTACTTTGGTACCTTGGGAGTCATTGACATCAATGGTGATTTCCCTCACACGTGTTAATGGTTTTCATCAATGACCAGTAATCAAGTGGTTTCTACCATGTTCAACTTCATCACATGGCTAGATTCGTACTTTTAGGTGACGGGATTGAAGACCCTGGGTCTCATCTTTTTGATCCAGGCTGTGATGGAGTATGTATGATTTGTATCGGCACATAGATCCACATTGTATTTCATGTGACTATGTCGTCTTAATTCAACTCTTCTCGCATAGATCCACGATGTATTCCTGGTGGCTATGTAGCATTTTGACGGCATGGATCCACGGTGTATGATTGGTGGCCATGACGTACGTTTATGATTCCATTCATTTGTTATCTGAGCATGGGAATTCCTACCTCAGAACTGGTATTATATTCTACAGATGCTTGGTTGTTTACAGGTTTCTGATTAGGTGCGCTCCTTGGTTCTGACACACACACGCATTTTACAAAGTATTTCGGTTGTCACAAGTTTCGGCCTCATACTTTGGGGGGCATTTTGTTACACATGATTTTGGTCACTCTGGTGATGTCTCTATAAGTGATGTATTCAAGCTCCCACAAGAAATTTTTTCCTGAGAAAAGTGACTTCTTTCTTCTTCCAAAAAAACACATTTTTAAGACGAGTTCGTAGGCTGCCTATATTACAGGGTGCAAAAATCCTTCATTCTCGTAGGCAACCCAAAGTTAGGGTGTGAACTATTTGCAGTCTGCTATATAGGTAGGGTGCGAACCTGTTTCAAAGCTTGGAAAAGATAAGAGGTCACGAAGGTTCTAGAAGGGAATCTTCTAGAAAATGAGTTGGCATTCGCATGGTTGGAATCCTACTGACTTCTTAGATTTAGTGGGATCATCCTGATCCATTTAACCATCTCTATTTCTCCTATATATTGAAAGGTTTCTCATGGAAAAGGTTAAGCAAGATTGAATGAAGAATTGGTGAAAGAATTGTGTGAGGAACCCTGTTTGGGCAGAAGCTTGAAGACTCTACTCGGTCTATCAAGTTGAATTGGATATTCTTCACGCAAGTGTAGAGAAAGTGTGTGTGTTGGAACTAAGGGTCACTGAAAGGAATCTTACGACATCAAGGAGATTAGGTTGTATCTTCTACTTTCATTTAATATAATACAACTACATGTCCCTTTCCCATAAAATCACTCTTATTTTATTGCATAACTCCTTGATCATATGCATAGGTTGACATTGAATATACTTTTCCATCTTCACTTTGGTTCATTTGTATTGTCTTGGACCTGATTTCACAAGAGCACTGGAGAGAAGTGGGAACAACAAAGACCTAAGGAAGTGATATAAAGGTATGCCACTCATTCCTTCTTATTAGTAGATTCAATGACTGCAACTTAGGGAAAGAGTCGTGTCCTGTCCTATTTTGTTCTAGATCCAGGTGGATCTAGAGAGATCTGTTAGTGTCCGCACCTACAGATTTATCAGATAACAGTGGTTGAATCCGATCTCGAGGAGCCTGGGGAAGATATTTTAGACAAATGGTTGTAATGTAAAGGTGGATAGGGGGACTTGGGATGATCAAAATGTAAAAGTTCTCACAGACTTTAATTGACTGTTATGAATGAATACAAAGACTTTGCTTCCAGATTCTTGTGTCATTTTCAGTGGTGAAGTGTTTTTGATGTAATTTTTTATTCCTTGGTTTATCATATTGTTTTTCTGTTCTCATTGCTTATAAGAAGAGTATTCTCAGGATTTGTCAAGGACACCCTGATCTGTCTTAAAGACAATGTCTATGTTTTCTTCTGAAGATTGAATGCAGAACTCAGACAAGATCTGCTCTGCATTTGAAATGACCTCTGATCTTTTCCTCTCTCCATATTACAAATTATAAGAATCCACTGATATGACTGTCTTGCCTGGTTACATATGTCTCTGTTATTTATTTCATTCAATCGTCTTTAATATTTGACTCCATTTTGCCCAATGGTCCTTTTATGTCTCAACCAAACCAATTCAAAATCCATAAAAAAACCCATGTTCTGCATAACTAGCCTAATATCCTATTTCAAACAAATCTATATCAGACAAAGAGATCCCTCTCTGAGTCTTGGAGGGTTAGATCCAAGAATTGAAGTGGTTTTTATGTTTCCTTTGTGACTACCTCCACAACCTTGGGAAAATTACAGAGTGATAACAATAAGCAAAGATATTTTCATCAAATTTAACATCTCTTTTAATAATAATTTCATTAGAATGAGGTTAAAGAAGTCTGTAACCTTTCACATATTCAGAATAACCAACAAAAATACACTTCTCACTTTTAGGTTATGAATATTTCATTTTCTCATCAGGAATGTGAGCCCATGCTACACTACCAAATACATGAAAGTGGCTTACACATAGCTTAATTTTGTTCTATGCTTCTTACAATATTATTTTAATACCCTTGTTTCCCCTAGCTGTAAATATAACTATAATTTTTCTAAGAGACTATGGAAATATCAATTATGTGTGGATTTTGGAAAATGATGAACCTTTGCTAAAGGAGGTAATGTGAATATTTATGTTATTAAATAAAAAGGAAAATTTTAAACAACTGCTAAAGGTGTTGGTAATACAAATTATGATACCATGAGAGGGAATGGTGAGGGGAACCAATAATGGTTGAGATGACCCCTGCGAGGCCAATACTCTAATGGATTTAAAAATGTTTAGACCCATAAAAGTACTTTGTCCTAGATAATTTATTTACCAGTCAAGTTGGTAGTTGAAAAGTCCTCCTCACAAATCTATGAGAGAATGGGCATAATATCCATTTGGAAATTTCTGATCTGACCCATGAAAACTTGTTGTAGAAGGGAAAGAAAAAGATAAAAAAATGTGGGCAGAGGAAGAGGATGCACACGAAAGGGCCTGAGGACCAATTATGAGGAAGAAGAGTGTGTGGATCTCTCTAATTATGAAGAGAACTGAATATATATATTGTTTTGGGTACAAGAACTGTTGGGAGATGTTTTATAATCAATCTTATAAATGGGGCTTCATATATTTTGAGTGATTGAGTGAGAAATCATAGCAGCCCCCCTTGCTTGGTGGATAAAATATTGGACTTTCAGGTTCCTGTGGGAGAAGGGGAGTAACCTTCATCCCTTGTTGATTGTTGAGAAAAACAAGAAATCTTTCACATGGAATCAAACTCTCGCTAGGGGGTGCCCAGTTGTGAAAACACCAGGAGCAACTATTCCTATGGTTGGGTGGAAAGTGGTACAACCTTCAATAGTTACAACTCTTTCCATATTTTGGATAAGTTTATCTTTGCAAAATATCTACAATGTTAAGTTCACAAATATTTACTGAATGTGTTTAAGAGCAATGTAAATTCCATTCTCTATTTAAGAGGCCTTAGAAATTTAGGTATAATCATGAAAATGTCACAAATGGATCTATTTGGTTAATAACCTCACTTCTTGATTGCTTTTGTTTTACAAAGGAGTGTTGTGAGTGAATGTAATGGATGATTCAGTGTTCATAGTCTATTTCATGTATTAGCGGTGTTGAATGAACAATTAGAATCTCCATAGAACATTTGAAAAGGAAAGAGGTTTGATTTCTGTATAAGAATGTTTTATTCTAAGTCTTCTTGATGCTTTTATACTAGAAATTTAGAAGATAACATATGTTAGAAAAATATGATCGTAGAGAAATAAAATAAAACAAATGCGGAAATAAACACATAAGATACACAATACAATAGAGACACAAATATATGTGGTTCACTCAATGTGGTCTACATCCACCGGATAAATTTCCAAGTCCTTCCTTTATTATTATCTAGAAAATGAAGGGATACAACCTACAACACATTTGTTGTAACTTTCTCTTCTTTCTCTCATAGTCTCCTCCCTCA
>ML796076.1:6626-41557 GCA_009831015.1 Picea engelmannii
TTTTCTGCCTATCCTGGGCAGCTTTCAGATTCTGTTTGATTTTTATCATTTGATCCTCCATCTCTTTGAGTAGTTCGGGTCCAACTACTACTCTGTCAGCCGGATTATCCCAGCTCGCTGGAGTGTTGCACTTTCTTCCATAAAGCGCTTCGAATGGGCTCATCTTTAATGATGCATGGTACCCATTATTGTAGGCAAATTCTACCAAATGTAGGTAGTCCTCCCACTTTGATGGTTTATCCATCACATACATTCTCAGCATGTCTTCTATTACTCTATTTACTCTCTCTGTCTGTCCATCAGACTCGGGATGATATGTTGTACTAAAGTTCAGATTCATTTCGAATCCCTTGAATAGTCCTTTCTAGAAATTCGAAGTGAATTTCGGGTCTCTATCAGACACAATTGTCTTAGGAACTCCATGCAAGCGTGTGACTTCTTTTAGGAAAATATCAACAACATCTGCTGCTCTGTGGGTGGTTTTCAGTGGAATAAAATGGGCATCTTTAGTAAGCTTGTCCACCACCACCATGATTGAATCATGCTGCTTTCTTGTTCTGTGCAATCCTGTGATAAAATCCATTGTTACCACATCCCATTTCCACTCAGGAATAGGTAAAGGCTGCAACAATCCTGCTGGGTGTCTATGCTCAGTCTTAATCTTCTGGCATTCCATACATCTGGCGATGTATTCAACAATTTCCTTCTTCATACCTGACCAAAAATAATGGCTTTTGACTGCTGCCACAGTCTTCTGATATCCAGGATGACCAGCATAAGTCACGTCATGCATCTCCTTTAGAATTACCAGCTTCAATTCTTTGTCTTTAGGTACATACACTCTGTTTTATACAGAAGTAAACTATCAGTTCCTAAGGTATAACCTTCCTCGGTCTGTGGTCTCTCACATTGTTGTAGCTTTTCTACAAGTCTTTTGTACTGCAAATCAACATTTGCAGCTTCGAGAATTATGTCTTTCAACTCAGTTATGTACATGCTAATGGTTGTAGCATGTAATTCATGCACTTTTCTGCTGAGTGCATCAACCACTTTATTTTCTTTCCCTTTGATATGCTTGATATCAAAGTCATATTCGCACAGAAACTCTAGCCATTTGATTTTCCTGACATTTAAGGTTGGTTGTTCAAATAAATATTTCAGACCGTTATGGTCTGTTCTTAACTCGAATCTTTTTCCCATGAGGTAATGTCTCCATTTCCTCAAGGCGTGGATGATTGCTGCCAGCTCTAAATTGTGAGTGGCATAGTTCTTCTCATGTTCCTTCAACTTCCGGGATTCATAGCAAACTACAAGTCCTTCTTGGCTGAGAAATCCTCCTAGCCCTTCCTTACATGCATCTGTGCACACTACATAATCCTTGTCTGGATCTGCTATCTTCAGGATTGGAGAACTAGTTAGCAGCTGCTTCAATCGCTGGAAGTTGCTCTCACATTCTTCAGTCCACTGGAACTTCTTCCCCTTCCTTTGCAAGGAAGTGATAGAATGGGCTATCCTTGAGAATCCGGCTATGAACCTCCTATAATAGCCTGCCAGACCCATAAAAGATCTAACTTCCGCCACATTTCTTGGCGCTGGCCATTCTCGAATGGCCTGTACATTTTCAGGATCCACAACGATCCCTTCTTGAGATATAATGTGTCCCAAGTAATGGATCTGCCTTTGGTAAAAAGAGCACTTTCTCAGTTTTGCGTACAGCTGGTGTTCTCTCAACACCTGCAGCACCATTCCCAAGTGTTGTTCGTGTTCTTCCTCTTTCTTGGAATACACCAAGATATCGTCCAAGAGGACTATGACAAACTTGTCCAGATAATTTCTGAACACTCCATTCATTAAGCACATGAAGACAACAGGCGTGTTGGACAGTCTAAACGACACCACTGTAAATTCATAGTGACCGTACCTTGTTCTAAAGGTGGTCTTGCTAATGTATTCATCTTTTATCCTCACTTAATGATATCCAGATCGAAGATCTATTTTCAAAAATACTTTCGCATCCTTCAACTGATCAAAAAGATCATCAATCCTTGGCAGAGGATATTTGTTCTTGACAGTGACCTTATTCAGCTGTCGAAAATCAATGCACAACCTCAACGTCCCATCCTTATTCTTCATGAATAGGACCGGGGCTCCCCACGGTGACACACTGGGGAGAACGTAACCTTTCTTTAGTAGCTCTTCGAGCTGCAGTTGCAACTCTTTCAGCTCTGGCGTACTCATCCTATAAGGAGATTTCGAAACCGGAGCTGTTCTAGGCATCAAATTTATAGAAAAATTGATGTCCCTCTTCGGAGGTAGTCCAGGCACCTCCTGAAACACATCCTTAAGTTATTGGAGCACACTATGGTCTTCCAAATTCGATACTACATCTTGGGATGCTTCTTCCACCCGAGCTGCAAACAATTGACAGCCCTTTTGGTAACAATTCTTCAACTGCATGGCTGAGATTTCTCTAACAGCCATGGCTCTAGGAATTCCTTGGATTGTTACCTGATTTCCCTCTTCGTTCAGGCATGTGAACCTCTTGTTACGACAATCCAGAAGGGCATGGTGCTGGTCCAACCAGTCCATCCCAATTAAGCAATCATATGAGCCTAAAGGTAAAATGTTCAATTCCTCCCTAGTGCTCATTCCTTTCATGTCCACCGAATAGGACTTAACCAATTCAGTGACCTTCCTCTTGGTCCTTGTGGCTAACTGCACCAACCAAGACTTCTCATGTTTGTTCTTCATTAGATGCAAACTTTCCACCACTCTAGGATCTACATAACTATGGCTAGCCCCAGAATCAATTAAAATAATAAGTGGTCGGTTGTTAATCATACCTTCCACTTCAATCATGTGCGATTGAAATTCTACTTGCTTGTTGTCCAGGGCTGCGTAGATCCTCAACATTCTACTGCCCATATCCTCCACTGTTTCAGCTTGCTGAACAATATGTACAATTCTCTCCTTATCATTTTTATGGGGACAATCTCTGTACTTGTGGTTTCCTTGATAGCCCCAACACTGAATGGGTGCCTGTCGCTGTCTTTGTGCACCCTCTTCAGTCCTTCTCGACTCTCTAAACGATGGTTGTCCCTGGCGACTGTTTCAGAAAAAGAAAGGCTTGTCTCCCTTCTGCCTCTGTTCTTTCTTAAACCTCTTCTGGTCATCCCAAGCCTTCCGAAAGGTAGGCTTCTCCTTTGGTTGTTCATATAAACATTTCTCTTTTCTAATGGTCTCTTCCATGGTCTTAGGATCATCATATTGAATCTTGTCACTCATGAAAGGTGGTAGTCCACTCAGATACCTCTGAATCTTGACAGCCCCGTCTTTGATGAATGTAACATACTTCAGTAGTTCCAAAAAACTTTGTTCATACTCATCAATGGTCATACTGCCCAACTTGAGTTCGAAGAACTCCTTCATCTTTCTGTCATAGTATCTTTTGGTCAGGTATTTCTTCTCGAAATACCTCTTAAAATCCTTCCACGTGACCTCTTTCTCTCTGATGTGTTGTACTTGCACAAACTAATCCCACCACATGGGCACTTTTCCTTTCAGCTGGTACATTGCAATTCTACCTTCTGCACGGGCAGAATAATTCTGTAGTTGGAAGTATTTCTTCATGCCCAGCAACCATGTCCCAGCATCTTCCTCCTTTTTATGTTCTCCATCGAATGTTGGAGGCTTAATCTTGTTCATCTCTCCTTTCAATTCCTCCCTTCTAGATTTCTGATGTTTTCTGGTAGGTGATGGGCTTGAACTACTATGTGTATTACTGTCAGAACATCTTTGGGAGCAACTGTGATGTCGGCTGCCACTCCTCGATCTACTTCTTCTTACATGAGTTCTGCGACTCCCATCGTACTTGAGTCTCTTCCTTTCTCGAGTTTCTTCTCTATTCTTTCCATGCTCTTCAACATTTTCAAATTGAATTCACCCTGTCGATCCCAGATTTTCAGGAGCTTTCAGCTATCAACGAGGTGATCCTGGGCATCTTTCTACAATATTTCGATGAGTTGCATCATATGTTCTTCCTTATCCATCTCTTTTCCGTGCCCATTGGAGTTCGATCCTTCGACCCCTAGGTTAACATACTTTCCTTCTTGTTCGTCTTCCATTTCAAGGGTAATTTTCACTCTTCCCCAATCCATACCCGACGTTGATTAACTGGAGTTCTGGCCTTCGTTGAACTCTGCACACGCACTATGCAATTGAATTCATAATTTTTCAGGCCATTAGACTTTGCGAACAATCCACAATATTTAAAAGCCAGTTCGAACAACATAAAAGACATTTCGTTTTAAATAAGTTTCTTGTACTGGAAGTATTATGTATTTCTTTCATTTCTTTGCAATTGAGGCAATTTTTGGGACTTCGTAACTTCGGAATCTTGGTCCACAAAGATCCGACAGTTAAATATACGAAACCCAAGTTACCCTTTTTGCAACTCGCGATCTCGCGAGTTTGTGAGTCGAAGACCCTCGACTCATTTCCTCTAACCATCGATACCCGAGATGCGACACGGGCATGGCTCCCTCCTTGCTAGTGTCTTCTATGCATGACCGTAGCCTAGGTCTAAGTCTAAGTGTTAGCACTCTTCGCTACTCGCATCTTCGCGAGTTTCAACGTCGAGCTCCAATGCTCTTATCTCACGAATCCCTGAGACGCGAGAAGTCAACGAAGCATTGACTCATTTCCTTCTGGTGGCGCGTATTCACCCATCAGCCACCCAGGCCCACCTTGTGGTTCTACCACGTGTCCTCATGCACGGTTCTCGGTGCTTCGCTACTCGTGAAGTCAAAAACAAGTCCTTTCAACCTCCGAACCTCTGAACGCATGATAGGCGATGGGGTTCCTGATCCAACGGTCCTCCCGTGATCTGGATCCAACGGTTGTCCTCGCTCCTCGCAATTTCACGACTTCGCGATTTGGAGCATCCAACTCTTGGGCCCTCACCCTGCGAACTTCCGAGTTCGCGAGACCCAAATCCTAGATCTCTTCGGCACTTCACGACTCTGTGATTACTGTCACCTGTCCTCCTCAACTGGACGGCTGCGATTCTCTCGCGACTTCTCCATTTCATGTCCTCGCGCCTCGCGATCCTTGACACCAAATTCTTGGCTCTTCTACTTACGAGCTCCCGAGAGGCGATGTGCCACCTGGGCGCCTGCCGACTCCGGTGGTCCCACACCGTTCTCGAGTGCCGGTATCCCGATATGACGTTATCTAGGCCCCACAACATGGAGCTCTCGCCTCTTCTCCACTCGTGAAGTTGAATGAATTCCTCTTCCAACCTTCGGTGCCCGAGTCCCCGATGTGGGTAATCTCGTGACATGCGTCCGATCCCAAACGAACGGTCCAGATCAAGTCTCACTAGTTCAGAGCTTTCGCCCCTAATTACTAAGGTTTATCCTGCAGGCATCTCCCGACAGATCCAATGGATGTCGGGTTTTTCGATTGAAATCTAACGGCTTAGATGGTTTCTAACTTAACTCAGGATTTCGCATATCGCGATTTCCACACTCCTATGCCAATTCAAAATGGATTTTAATCCTTGTGCACATTCTTCAGATCTGACGGTTACAAGGGTTCACCTTCCCTCCCGGACGGATCCTAAGGTTCTAACACCATTGGTGTAGAGACCTGTCTTCCTGTGGTCATAAACCATACCAGTTGCGGTTTCAAAGCACCGCTACACCTCCTGAGCTTATAAACGCGGTCAAGCAACTACTTGACACACTGGAACAAACCAACGTCCGAAATTGGCCATTCCAGACCCAATTTCTCTTCACATTTTCGGTCCAAAGATCTCTCCACTAGCCCATCTAGGTTCAGTGTCGAAACCTTGGCTCTGATACCAATTTGTAACACCCCTTTTACTGCCGAATGGTTTTGTAGGTGTTACTACGTGGAAAAACACATACACATTCATTGTTGATTACGTGCATTTACGCAGTGAAATACATTTAAGCTCAGAGTACTCATAAGAGATATTTTAACATAATTATCCATGGCAAATACATTAATCCAAATGCACAACAAAATGCATGATCATTTTAATACACAAAGATACAAATCATATTGATAAAAGTGTGATAAAGCATAGATAAACACTTATCTTGTAATAGTAGTGAAATCCACCAACCAAGTGCAGGCCTTCCACGAACCTCCCAGCCTTAGACCACACTACTCATCAGCTCAACAGTGGGTCACCCCCGAGCTGGGACCGAGCTCCACCCCAAGGCAAGGAATCCTAGGTTAGGCTGAGGTTACAGTGAAAACAACACAAAATATCTGGAAAGGTTCTTCCCAAAGATGCCATCTTACGCCCACTTCTACCAGAATCTCATTCCCCACATGCCTATTCCGCCCAGGGAGTATACACCTTCACACACACAGTCCATCGGTGCTAAACTCCCTCTCCGGGTCTCGGCAATAGGTCGGATCAGGAAGTCTCCGAGCCTGAAGCTGGTTCTGGACACTCTCTGGAAGAAACCTCTTCCAACAACATCCACCTCCCTCACCTAGAGAGAGATCCTACACAGGCACAGTTACCACTCCCCCCTGGACAGTGACTCACTCGCTAACTCCTATCTGCATGACTACATAGTCAACCGGGAATACAAACTCAGACCTCTCGAACAAGCTCCGCAATGGCAACTAGGTCTCCCAGTGTTAATTCACCAAATTTATCCAGGGACAATTTTCGTAGGGAACTACCCAGACTTCCCTCCCGGCCGAATGACGTTTCCCCATCCGCCCTGCCCAGGATAGACTCACGCTCTAGTTTCGGGAATGCATGACAGACAATCCACGCAAGGGTCAATGCAGGTTCAGACGGTTCAGAATATGTACGGGGGTGTTTCTGTCGGGGTCAGATCTGTTCCTCCTGGCAGTCCGTGAGTCGAACTGGAGAAGAGAACCCCCAACACGGCTCATTGCGGCTTTTATTACGTGGTTAGGGTTGACACTGTCGCCCATGCGACTGCATGCGTTCCAGTAACGTGCGTGCTTCCCACCATTTGGAAATCACATGTCCTTCAAAAGGATCTAAGTTAAAACATATAATGCACATGTCTTTTTGGAATAATATTAAAATATTACTCCCAAGGCTTAAGCCTTCTGGGCTCAACACTTAGCCCCTTTTCTACCTCTAGCCCCTAATTCCTTGCCTACTCTGTGGATGCTCAGTCCCCCTTCACTCATTCATCGTGGTGGGTCTGCACATGGCGGTGTTTATATTTTATTAATCATTCTGTATATATATACGAATACATCAGCAGGCTCCTGGCCTTCAACACTTAGGCTCCCTGGCCTATCAACACATAAGCCTACCAATTACACAAAACTTGGCTCACCAGCCTATAAAACATAATTACAATCCTTTCAAAACATGGTTTACAATGGGGCTTGGCCTTGGGGACACTACAAATTGTGCAAGGCTATCACTTTTTCCATCATGCTCAAGAAATGCTCTAGCATGCTCCAAAATTCGCCCAACCTTCTTGGTCCAACACCAATGTTATTTTTCCTTGCTCTCCCCTTGTTGTTCACGCCAAAAACTTTATGTGAAAAAATGCCTCTTCTGCCCCATACAAATTTCCTCTATTTTCCCAAGGCAATTGACTACACACTCTTCCCAATGTTGATTGTACTACATCGCCATGCTTCCAATAACTATGGATGTCACTTCTACACCCACCCCTGACAGGTATTTAATGATTGAGCTCTCATACACTCAACTAGAAAATAGAATTCATCCCTAATGATAATAAAATTCAAAAATATGGGTTTTGATTAATACCAATAATAACTTCCTCTTTGGACCCATCTTAGACACTCCTAGACATTTCCCTCTCTTATGGATAAATCATCCTCCATCTTTGTCCATATTCCCAATAATTGGTATCACGTTATATTTATTAAAATTAGAAAATACAATTCACATATTACATTGCTTGGCCATAATCATCTTCATATCTACATTATGTATAAATTAAAATAAAAATTATAGTAAATATATTACATTAATACACTCTCCCAAAAAAGACAAAAGATTGAATCTTGAATTATGAGCCTTGAGGAATCTTTAAATGGGTTTCTTTATGTATAATCTCAAAAAATCATTTGTTGTACAACTTATTGGATGTAGATGCCCATGATAGCCCAAGATATTTGTCTTCTATGTTTTTAGAAGAAAGCATTAGTTTTTATGCTATTTTTTTGGGTTTGTATAAAGTCTAAAAAATTGGAAAAAGCTTTATGAAGGAATATTTATATGATTTTCTTTAGTCTTTGTCGATTGTTAGATGCAAAATATACACTTAAGTTACGTAGAAATCTTTTTAGAATCCTTAAAGAGTGTATATTCTATATCAAATTTTGTGAACACTATTTTTTTTTTTAATTATCAATTCAATTATAAATAAAATTTATATTCTTTTGCATGAAAAAAATAACAAAAAAAAGGAAAAAATAAAAACTATTTTTTTAATAATATAACAAGTTGCATGCTATATATATATAAATTTCTAAAATCAATACTTCTCAAAAAAAAATTTAAAAATCCTCTATAAAACTTTAGCATGATTACATACAGCTTTAACATGACTACATGGTTGAACCATTAACAATGAATAACTATATACATATGAATTCATAAATTGTTGACATCTAAATTTWAAAAATTACATTGGATTTTGTGATTAATGAAATTATGTTAACAACAAATTTGTAAAAAGTTGCATTGGATTTTGTGATTAATGAAATTATGCTGGCAACAAATCTGTAAAGATAATGACCCTCCAATATCTAAAAAAGACCAAAGGTATGAATATTGAGAATTGTGAATTGAATCCATGGTAAACATCATATCAATATCAATTTATTGATCTTCCAATATACTTTCCATATATTCATGTTATTTTCTATGGAGGAGTGTAATCATTTTACTTGCATGGGATCCCTTTTAAGTCAACATAATGTTTAGAAAGTGAGTATTGTAACGAGGACGTGGGTCGGACCACATGACCTTTAGGAAGTGGGTTAGACATTCTTTCTCTCATCATGAGTGCGTTTTTATGTTTTTATGTATTCTTTTATTTTTGTCAATGTGATTTTTTAATTGTTTTTTTTTTTTTTTTTTAATTATGTTTTCGAGGGGTAGTGTATTTTAAGAGGGGTAATGTATTTTAAAATGGTTTCAGATCACATGTATGAAGTTTTTTTTGGCAATCAAGTTAGTTTATTTATTTTATTTTATTTTTTCAAAATTTTAGCAAATAAATATTGTATTTAATGATTTTTTTTTAGAGTTTTATTAATTCTTTATTTAAGTATTTGTGGGTTTTTTTCAATTCAAACATATGATATATTATTATATAGAGAATTCAAACATATGATATATTATTATATAGAGAGTAAGAGAGTAAGTTATTAATGCATGATCCATATCCTATAAATATTAGTTAATTTTTTTTTTTTTTTAATTATGTTTTCGAGGGGTAGTGTATTTTAAGAGGGGTAATGTATTTTAAAATGGCTTCAGATCAAATGTATGAAGTTTTTTTTGGCAATCAAGTTAGTTTATTTATTTTATTTTATTTTTTCAAAATTTTAGCAAATAAATATTGTATTTAATGATTTTTTTTTTAGAGTTTTATTAATTCTTTATTTAAGTATTTGTGGGTTTTTTTCAATTCAAACATATGATATATTATTATATAGAGAATTCAAACATATAATATATTATTATATAGAGAGTAAGTTATTAATGCATGATCCATATCCTATAAATATTAGTTAGAATGATTAATTTCTCATGATATTAAATAATCCAGTTTAATAATCTAATCTATATATCATTTAAACTATTGAAGTTATGTACAATATTTAAACTATTCAATGTATAACATTTTCTTTTACTTAGACTATTCAATATATAACACTTTTTTTTAATTTCACTTTTAATTAAGAAAATACTATTTTTTAAAATACATCTTATTTTTTTATTTCCCCGCGTAATAACTAATATCAATGAACAATCTTGTTATCACTGGGTAAAACCATGGAAATTGAAAAGAATTCCAAATTCTACCAAATTCTATTTTGGTAGGTTACATGACAAAGCTTTTATCTTTTATAAATAGTAAGTATAGATAAACATATATATATATATATATGGGTCTTTATCATTCTCACCATGGTTTTAATAGGGAGTTGTTAATGTAATTGGTTTGAAGAGTATAAATTATATTTATATTATTTTTAAATACATTTCCATGTCAACGCAACGACAAATTAAAATGCTTGTCGTTGCCCATTTCGAATATAATTGAGTTAAATAATCTTACTGAACGTACAGAGTTTCATAATGTCAACTTTTGTTTCCTCCGTTTGTTAATATATTTCCACGAATGTATTAATATTTATTTATTAAATAAAACATTTTTTCGTTTCTTCAAACTGCAAGTTGGACAGCAGTGTCGCGAGGAAAACCGCCACCAATCAAACAATTCAATACATTTCTCACACCACAGGAGGCGCAGAATAAAACATGTGGATGACAGATATTTTGTTTCTTCAAACTGCAAGTTGGTAAGCAATGCCGAGAGGAAAATCTTCATGAATCACACAATTGAATCCCTGGCCGGCAAGCTTCCCTGCGAAATTAAACCATGTATCCTGCCACACGAGGGAGAGAGGCCGTTGAAAATATCAACATGCCAAGGTTTCGAAAAAGTTGTCTGATATGTTATTAACCTTCAAAGAAAATAGATTTAATCCAGGGGAGCACTAGGATTATACAGATTTAACCACTCAAATTTGTAAGTCCAACAATATCTCACATGATTTCTAGCAAATATCCCTAAAAAATATAATCCGAAAAGAACAAAAACTTAGCACATTTAGACTATAGCTTTATTGTATATATAGATACAGAGATCAAATCTTTCTCGAATAAAAGAATATTATCCAAAATCTAGATCCTAAATGTTTTATAGAAAGGTTTAAATAAATAATATATTGAAACTAATATTAAACAATTAAAAAATCACAATAATAAAATAATCAAGTAAAATTGATAAGATAGTGGAATGTCACTTGTCCATCTCTCATGCAAAAAAAACAATTGATCTTGGGCATTTGACCATGCAAAACCTCTACACAATGCCACATAGATCATCCTCCAAGAGTATGTGCTCCATGTTAAACTTTCATTAATAGAAGAGGTGCCCCTTGAGATGTGTGCAAATGGTGGTTACAAGACCACTTTGACCATGCCAAAACAATATAAAATAGTACATGAGATGTACACCTTTGATAAGTGTGCCAATAGTAGTTGTTTCCCCTAGATCTATGGTCAAACAATACAATAGCATTAAACTTGATAACCCTTTAGAAGTGTGTGAATGTAGTTATAACCCTCATCAACCAACAATATAATATATCCAAATAGAGTGTGTCTTACGAAGATGTTCCCAAAGGTAGTTATGCCAACATAAATAAATGTTCCATGATGGGAGTGCTTTCCTAGATGAATCACTTAGCCACCTAGAGATGCCAAATACATTCCCAAAATATAAGAAGTTGTTAGGTCTCTTTCTCCAAGAATATAACACCTCATCTCTCGAGAGGAATCAATATAAATATGTGTAAATAGTTGTTATAACCACCTCTACTAGTGGAGCAACCTCAAAGAATGTGTGAAGGTAGTTAGAGGCACCTATACCAGCATCATATATGTCAAAAATATAATAAAATGTTAGGGAATTATCTCTGGGGATGAACCAATATGCCATAAATAGTAACCCCATAGAAATATGTTCAATGGTGCTTCATAAATATATTATAATCATCTCCAAGAAATTGGGTGACCTCAATCTATGTGTGAGGGAATAGACATGTGTGCATGTATACCAAAACCACCTCCCAAAAACAATATTATAAAGAGCATGCCCTAAGAGAATGTGCAAATGAAGTAGGACAATCTCGATATAATTATATTAAGGCCTCAAAACCATGTGCAACCTCATGAGAACTTGTGCATATACCACAATCCACCATCCAAACCAAGGGAACTCATGTGGAGTGACCTAAATTATTGTGCCATGTGATCCCATGCCAAATATTGATAAAAGTGTCAAACATGAGGATCATTGTGCTCCCTCATTCCATTAACCAATCAAGGAATGCTACATCACTATCACACTATGAAGATCCACTAGGGAATTCCACCCCTAAACACATATACGATGAACCATACACAAATATAGTCTTTAGAAGGGTAGATAACCATAATAATGTGTGCATGGATGCAACACTCCACTAGAATAACCATAAATCATGAGAAAAAATCCCATCATGAAAATAATGTGCATCATCTAACCAAGGCACACCCATAATAAGCCATTGAAAAAAAACTCCATGTGGTATTTTGTTATAGGGTGTGGGGGGAGGGGGAAACGTAGCAAGCAAACACTGTGCAAATCAAAACTCCTACTCGAGACACCTTGGAACCCACCAAAGGTGGTCAATCGAATTACAAGGGAAATGTCAAGGTGGTTGATCGAGTCACAAGGGAAATGTCGAGAAAAGTGTCTACTCAAGTTAAAACCCCCCTCAGTGCAACATAATACTCCATCGATAATCTTAAACTTTCATGTCTAGTCTAAACAAAATGTCAATTGATCATCAATAAGATAATCCAAGAGGGGAGTAGGGCATGTACACCTCTGTAAAATTTAACAGTCAAATTGTTGGGCCTAGGGGTCCCTAACAAGGGGTCTTATACGCCAATTTGGCTTTACCTTAAAAATAGATTATTATTATTTAATATATTATATAGATATATATTATTACTATTTATTATATATAGAGATATAGAGATCAAAACTTTCTCCAATAAAATAATATTATGGGAAAGCTAGATCTGAAATGTTTTATAGAGAGGTTTAAATAAATAATATCTTCCAACTAATAAACAATTAAAAAATCCCAATAATAAAATAACCAAGTAAAATGGATAAGATAATGGAATGTCACTTGTCCATCTCTCATGCAAAAAAAACAGTTGATCTTGGGCATTTGACCATATAAAACCTCTACACAATGCCACATGGATCATCCTCCAAGAGTATGTACTCCAAGTTAAACTTCCATTAATAGAATAGGTGTCCCCTTGATATGTGTGTAAAGGGTGGTTATGAGACCACTTTGACCATGCCAAAACAATATAAAATAGTACATGAGATGTACACCTTTGATAAGTGTGTCAATAGAAATTGTTTCCTCTAGATCTATGGTCAAACAAACAATGCAATAGCATTAAAATGGATAACCCTTTAGAAGTTTGCCAAGGTAGTTATAAACCATCATCAACAAACAATATAATATATCCAAATAGAGTGTGCCTTATGAAGATGTGTGCAAAGGTAGTTATGCCTAAATAAATAAATGTTTCATGATGGGAGTGCTCTCCTAGATGATGCAATTAGCCACCTAGAGATGCCAAATACATTCCCAAAATATAAGAAGTTGTTAGGTTTGTTTCTCCAAGAAGATAACACCTCACCCCTCAAGAGGAATCGATAGAAATATGTGTAAATAATTGTTATAAGCACCTCTACTAGTGGAGAAAACTCAAAGAATGTGCCAAGGTAGTTATAGGCACCTATAACAACACCATAGATGGAAAAAATATAATAAAAGGTTACAGAATTATCTCTAGGGATGAACCAACATGCCATAAATAGTAATCCCATAAAAATATGTTCAATAGTGGTTCATAAATATATTATAATCATCTCCAAGAAATGGGGCGACCTCAATCTATGTGTCAGGGAATATACATGTATACCAAAACCACCTCCCAGAAATAGTATCATGAAGAGAATGCCCTAAGAGAATGTGCAAATGAAGTAAGAAAAACTCGATATGAAATATAATAAGGCCTCAAAACCATGTGAAACCTCAAGAGAACTTGTGCATATACCACAATCCACCATCCAAACCAAGGGAACTCATGTGGAGTGACCTAGAATATTGTTCCATGTGATCCCATGCCAAATATTGATAAGAGAACCAAACATGAGGATAATTGTTCTCCCTCATTCCATTAACCAATCAAGGAATGCTACATTACTAACATACTATGAAGATCCACTAGGGCATTCCACCCCAAACAAATGTACCATGAACCATACACAAATATAGTCTTTGGAAGGGGATAATTTTCCCCCAAAAATATTATCCTCTTCTGACAATCCTCCTATGAGCTGGAATTCCAGAAGTACCCTTGCCATATTTCGATCTAGAGAGAATAGGGAATCCTCATCCACCAAAATAAATTTTCCAACCGAATTAGAAAGCTCAGCTAGAAAATCTTTAGACCAGAGATGTAAAGGAAGACCAGGGAGCATCATCCACAAGTGTCTCTTGAGAATGGGCTCACTATTTGAGAAATTGTTGAGGCCGAACTTCCTGTGATCAATAGGTCATCAACATAAAGAACTAATATCAACAAAGAGTCTGAGGTTCTCGGCATGTATATGTTCAGATCTTATTTTCATCATAAAAAGTGCTGAGAGATAAAGTAGGCATCCATCTTTGCATATCATGCTCTAGATGCTTGCTTGAGGTCATACAGTGACTTCTTCAGTCAGCATACTAAGGATGAGTTTTGAATGAAACCCTGTGATTAGTCCATGTAAATATCCTCTAAGAGATCCCCGTGAAGAAAATAATTCTTCACGTCCATTTGGTGAACTTCCCACCTCCTGGCTTCCACAATGGAAAGAGTCAATCAGATGGAGTCCATCTTTTCTATTGGAGAAAAGGTCTCATCATACTATATCCCATGAATCTATTGAAAGCCTTTCGAAACAAGTATTTCCTTATACTACTCACCTATCCATATGCTGCCTTCTTATTCCTCTAGACCCATCTGCATTTGGCAAGCTTCTTGTTTGATGGAAATAGAACCAAATCCAAAGTCTGGCTCTCTAGGAGAGATTTATACTCCTCCTGCATGGCATTTTCCAAAAAGGAATTCCCTATATCCTCTGCATAGGTCTACGGGTCTGAGGCTAGAACTATATAGAAATGAATGGGAATTACTGGTTCAGTATTTGTGAGTGCATGAGGAGGATCCTCAAACTGAGACCTTGTACTCCTCTGATGTGCTGGATCCCCCACAAGGTCTCATGCTTCCTATAAGGTGGTCTGTACCCACTTGGCATCTGTTGTGGCTCGACATTTGCATGCTGATCCAGATTTATGCAGGTACACAACATAATACAAAAATAACCATAAATACAAATATGTAGTGGAAATAACACTTCATTTCATTAATATCAAAGAACTGAAATTTGTTTACATATGTAATGGAAATAAACTAGCTAGGGTGCTGGTAGCTTATCTCTAAGAAGAGATGTGGCAGCTACAAGCCTTTGAACCTTGAGTTACAATGAGGCTCCAAGGCCTATATATTATTGAGAAACAATGGAAAACCCTAAACATCCAAAAACCTAGCCCTAGGAGATGAAATGCTAGAATATGGGCCCCGTCGGGGTAAATTGGTACATCAATTTCCCTGGGTCGTAACTTTGGCATACTATCTTCGTTTGACGCACATGATACATCGTTAGAAAGATCTATCTGAGGAATACAACTGATGACATCAAGACTCTAAAGGTCTGATGCCCAAAAAACGTTGTTTAGGGCCTCAAAATGGCTCCGGAAGTCCAGGACCCGAAAAACTGCCAAAAATAGTAAATTGTGCTACAATTAAGGAAACTGAAAAAATGAAAGAAACAATGGTGGGGGTCCAAGTGGAATAGGAGGGTGCCCACCAATATCCACCTGGATCATTCCTACCTCCTTAGGAATCAATTTTCCCCATTTCGTTGAGTTCCTCCATGAGATGAGGAAACTTTTGTTGAACTTGGTCCCTGGTGAGCCACTTGCCCTGGTGAAGGAGTTGGCATGCTTTGACAACTCGATATAGTTGGATCCTCTGTTGGTGGGTGTTCTGGATATATGTGTCCATAATCTGATAATTTGTGGCTTGTTTTATGTAGTCTGGGTTTAACTCTGTTGGTGTGAGTTGTTATGCCATGTCAAATGTGTCCAGTAGAGGAGGAAAGTAGGGTCGAAGGCAGTCCACATTGAATAGCAGATGAAAACCAAGGAATGATGGAATAATGATCTCGAAGGCATTGTCCCCTACAACCTTGGTGATGGTGTATGGCCCATATCGGAGAAGGCGAAGCTTGCAGTGGGGTCCAGCGAGGTGCTCCTTCTGTAAATGTAGCCACACTTTGTCGCCCATGTGGAAGTTGTGTTGCACCCGATTTTGTTCATGCCACTGCTTATCCTTAGCATTGGATCTATCCAATATGTCATGAACTTGTTGGAGAATGTGTTGAATGCGCTCAATGAAGTTGTTCTCCTTGGAAACTTCAGACTATACATGATATGAATCAGCCTGAGTAGCTGCAAATGGCATGGCTACATGAATGGGACATAGTGGTTGGAATCCCAAGCCCACTTGAAAGGGTTTATGGTCAGTTGAGATGTGGAGGGCCCGGTTATAGCTATGTTGTAAATAGGGGAGGCTCTCAACCCATGTGCATGGATTCTTTGATTTGTACATGCAAAAAATGTGTATGATCATCCTGTTGACGACCTCTGTCTAGCCATCATTTTGGGGATGGAAAGTTGTGGACTTGGTGAGCTTGGTGTCCAACATTGACGAGAGGCTAGACCAAAATGTACTGAGAAACCTGCTGTCCCAATCTAAGATGATAGATTGTGGGATCCCAAAGTGTACCCACACTCTTTCAAATAAGAGTTTAGCAGTGGCTTCTGTTGTGATATTCTTCTTGCAGGCTGCCATAATGGCCATCTTCGAGAATATGTCGACGACCACGAAAACACAGTCATTTCCATGCTTAGTATAAGGAAGGCCTAACATGTAATCCATGGAGATGGATTCCCAAGGTTGAATAGGGGAAGGCAACGAATTATAGAGGCCTTGCTTCTTGATGGTTAGTTTGGTAATGGCACAGGAAATGGAGGATCTGATGTACTTCCCGACATCCTATCGAAGGTTTGGCCAATAGAAATACTTTGTAGTACTGCAACTGTTTTCTCGACCCCGAAATGCCCAGCGACCCGACTGTAGTGCGCTTCCAAAATAATCTTGACACGCTCGCTTGAAGGAACACAAAGGTGTCCCAAGTAACATAGTAGTGCATCATGGAGGTGAAAATTTGGAACTCAGTTGCCCTCCAAGAGCATCTTGTATGTGTGGCCGAATTATAGATGCCTCTTATAGAGAAGCAACCAATCAAAAGTCTCGTGCCCACAAGAGTGGAGCACGCTGTTTATCGTCACGATCAGTGGTCAATTGAGGCAATCTGCAACATTATTGGTGCTACCCTTCTTGTACTTGATGTTCAAATGAAACTGTTGCATATATGTGGACCACTTCTGATGGAGATCATTCTACAATTTCCCTTGTGTCTGTACGAACTATAGGGGTTGGTGGTCTGTGTGGATGATCGTTTCCTTCCCCAAAATGTAATGCTTCCATTGTCATAAATCCTGCACAATGGAATACATTTCTTTTTCATAAGTGGTATACTTTTAGACTATGTCAAACAATGTCTCACTGTGATATTCCATTGGATTCCCCTATTGAGTAGATCTGCCCCAATAACATAGTCAGAGGCATCATTCTTGATCTCAAATGGTTGTTGCAAGTATGGTAATATGAGCATTGGGGAACAACAGAGGCAATGTTTCAATTCTATGAATGGCTTCTTTTGAGGTTCCGACCAAAATAATTTTTCTTTCGCTAATCCCTTGGTGACTTGACTCAAGGGCCAAGTGATATGAGAGAATCCCAAGATGAACCTACGGTAGAAATTAGCAAGACCCAGAAAGTTGTGAAGATCTGTTAGAGTGGTTGGGGATGGCCAATATCGGATGACTTGGATATTGGTTAGATCCACATGCACCCTACGCTTATCAATAATGTATCCCATATACTGAACCTGGGTCATGCCAAAAGTGAACTTCTCCAAATCGACACACAATTTGTTTTTCCACAATGTTTGGAGGACCTGTTGGATGTGGTGGACGTGCTCTTCCCAAGTCCGGTTGAAGATCAAGATGTCATCCAAGTACACTACTACAAATGAGTTGGTGAATGGCTGCAACATGTCATCCATCAGCCTCATGAAGGTTGCAGGAGAATTCGTCAGCCCGAAAGGCATGCCCAACCATTCAAAAAGGCCCTCCTTGTATTTGAAGGAAGTCTTCCACACATTGGATGGTTCGATTGGTACCTAGTAATACCCGGGCTTCAAGTCAGTCTTGCTGAAATATTTCTCCCCTTTGAGTTGGTCTAGAAGGTCATCGATCCGTGGGATTGGGTACCTATTCCGGACAGTGATATTTTTCAGCACCCGATAGTCAATACAGAGTCTCCGAGTCCCATCCTTCTTCTGCACCAACATGATAGGGATCCCACAAGGCGATGAACTTGGCTGGATGTGACCTTTCTGCATCAGCTCCTGAATCTGCCTCTTGATTTTATTATTCTTAGGAACAGAGCACCGATATATCGGTCCATTGGGAAACGTCGCACCTTGGGTCAGATCGGTGGGGTGTTTGACCTGACAGTGTAGAGGCACTCCTGCAGGTGAGGTGAATATGTCCTGGTACTCCTCCATGACCTTGTCCATTTGTTGTTGTCATGTGTAGGAGCCCTGTCTAGAGGTCATGGCCACAGTGTTATTCTTTCCCCAAGGGCGGATCATCAGGAAAACAAATTTCCTGGTTTTGGAAATGATCTTACTACAATGTTTTTCAGTAACTAAAGAGAGCAGCATGCGGTGGTACCTCTGGTATCTTGTACAACTTATTTCCCAAGGTAACAATAACAATGTGAGGTTGGGACTCATAAACAGCATGTCGCTTCCACAAGTATGGTTGACCTAATAATACATCAGAAACATCAAGAGGAGAAATGTCAAATAATATCTCATCAGTGAAAGGCTTGATGTTGTAGGGAGGGCATCATTGCTGGCTGACGCAGATATCCTGTCCTTGGTGAAGCCACCCGATGGTGTATGGTTGTGGGTGTGTTGTGGTCGGCAAGCCCAACTGCTTCACGACCTCTGCTGAAATGAGGTTATTTTGGCTCCCACTGTCGACAATGAACTATAGTGGGGAACCCTTTACCCACATCTAGGAGTGGAACATATGCTCCTCCTCCTATGGATCTTCCGGTTCTTCCTTTTGGAAATTCATGGTGGAAATGCTAGCATTGGGATCTGCATGGATAATATGCTTCCCTCTGTCATTCCCCTTCTCGGGTTCTAATTCAGTGTCAAAGCATGCATCTGACTCAGAACCCTTCATCTCGGCCACTAATGACTGCTTGGCCCGACACTCACTTGTGTTTTGAGTGGAGATCTTATGGAACTCACACTACCTTCTTGTTTCCTTCTTCGACTTCATAGTGTTTTTCTTTGATTGTGGCTTTGGTAGATTGTCTTGAGCTGCCACGCCTTGGATTTTTCCTTTGTTCTACTGTTTGGGGGCACCTTTAGCTTGCTTTTGATTCACAGATCCAAAGTATCGCTTCTTCTGTTTGAATTTTGGCTCAATCTTGGAAGCATAACGATATGTCGTACCAAGCGAGGAGATGTTGAGGAACTCCATTTCCTCCTAAATGTATCTGTGCAAACAACTGCAGTACTTAAACACCAAATGTTTCTCCAAATCTTTGATACCCAACTTTGTTCACACGGTATGGAACAAATCTGTGATATCATGAGACAACTGCGGTACTTCAACACCAAATGTTTGTCTAAATATTTGATACCCAACTTTGTGCGCACGGTATGGAACAGATCCGTCAGCTCATGCACATCTTGATCCCCACGGGATAATATTGTTCCTTGATGGCGTCTCAGAAAGAATTCCAAGTGGGTATGGCCAAGAACATAGATGGTTCCTCCTTTTCCTTTTTCTCACAGTAGGTTTCCCACTAGTCCTTGACATGGGGGGTGGCTTTGAGCAGTGAAAAAATAATCTTCTCCTGGTCAGAAAAGTCATGAACCAAGAAATATCCTTCTAATAGATTCAACCACCTATCTATGACATATGCATCTATTCGGCCATCAAATATGGGAATTTCAAAGTTTAATTTTACCTTAAAAGGGGGTTTGCCTCTAGAGTGGTTGTTGTATGCAGATGCACCGCCAGTGGGAAATCGTTGAAGGATCTAGGTGAAGTTATCCATCATCGTGTTTGTTTGTTTTTCAAAGGCCTCCTCGAGAAATATTTTGATAGGATCTCCTGGTCCCTCGTCTTTCCTTTCGTCTCCCATGGGCGACCATTGGGGTTTGTTAGGTTGATATTGCAAAGGTTCAACCAGATCGAGCCCTAACTCCTTATACCCCAACCTCGTTGGGGACTTGCAAAGAAGGATAGAAAGAGAGAAGACCTCTCTAATACCACTGATCCAAATTTATGTAGGAACGCAACAAAATACCATTGATCCGGAGCCGGAGGTTGGATGCCCAAAAAATGTCGTTTAGGGCCTCAAAATGGCTCTGGAAGTTTAGGACCCGAAAAACTGCCAAAAATAGTAAATTGTGCTACAATTAAGGAAACTGAAAAACTAAAAGAAACAATGGTGTGGGTCCAAGTGGAATAGGTGGTTGGCCACCAATATCCACATGGATCACATGCTCATCATCATCATGCTCATCATGTTCTGAATCACATTCATAGCTCATATTTGAACCATGATCTAAGTGAGTAGACTCATCATCACTGATGTCAGGTGTAGGAAGTGGTGTAGAGGTCTTTGCATGTGGCTCTAATGGTGCATGCAAGGGAGTTTCCTCAAACTGAACAACACGCTCAATGATGATCATGTCATTAGAGGGATCAAGTAACATGTAACCCTTCACATCATCTAGATATTACATGAATATGCATGTGATACTTTGTGTATCTAATGATTTCCTCTTTTCATAGGGTATGCGGGCCCATGCACGTGATCCAAATATTCATAAGTGGGTGACTTCTGGTTTTTTGTCACTTCATGCCTCAAATGGAGTCTTTTACTTGATATATCTATGAGGATATTTTTTCTAAATGTGGTTGGTACACTTAGGTGCCTTGGCCCAAAGCTTGGGTGGTAGAGCTATTACATGCAACATGGAAGTGGTCACCTCCTTGAGGGATCTTTTCGTCCTCTCAGCTACTCCTTTCTGTTGTAGAGTGTAAGGTATTGTGTGCTACACCTATATGCCTCCATATAAAAAAAGATGTTGGACATATCAGTTCACATATTCCCCACCATTTTCTATGTAGAGGATTTTGATCTTTCTCCGTGATTTAGTCTCTGCATTTTATTTGAAGTATTTGAGATGGTAAAAAACTGTGGAATTCTACCTGAGAAAATACACCCAAGCGTATCATGAGAAATCATCAATAAATGTAAGCACATACCTTAATTTTATAATGGATGGGTGAAGAAAGGGTCCCATCAGATCATTGTGGATGAGCTCCAAAGGAGAGGAGGCCCTCCATGCCTTCCCTTTCTTAAAAATTCTCCCAGGGATGTTTGCCAAGAACACATACTTGACAAACTCCTTTAGAAAAATGTATATCGGATAAGTTAGTAACCATATACTATTTTCATAGTTGTTGCATGTATTTGAAGTTCATATGGTCCAATCTCATTCCATAATCTACTAGTATCATCATCATGTGTCAGTAGTAAAGAAGAATTAGATTTAGCAATGAATTTACTGAAAGTATACAAATGATATTGGTGGTTACCTCACCAACAAAAATCATGGAGTTATCATGAATATCAGATATTGTTATGGAATAAGGTGTGAACTCCACCCTTTTTCCTATACTAGAATGTGTTATTTGATAAATGGAGAGTAGATTCATAGGGAGTTTTGGAACAAGCAAGAAATTCTCAAAACTTTCGTGTGGGGGTTCTACTCTCCCTTGGCCATTGAACTCAATTGGGCTATCGTCTCCCATGAGGATGGGAGGACTCATGCATGTAGAAATAGAAGATAAAACATTCTATGTTGTTTCCATATGGTGGGATGCATCATGAGAAGAGTTAATGGTAATCAATGGATGCGAGTTACCTCGTTTTGGATTGATCTTCTAGCTTCTTGTTGGAAGCTTCAGGAACAAGATCCTTGAGGTTGTTTTTTTTAATAATCCACGCCATTTGATCAATATTCTTCTTCATGTATGTGGAATCATGATGATAACTGTGATTACAGTAACCACATTTTGTCTTCCCTTTATTTCATTTTCCACCTTTGGAGCCTGAGGAATCATCCAAGGGTTTGGAGTGTACTTCCTTCTTTAGCTTTGCATGTGCCTTTCCCTTGCCTTTTTGCTTGGACTTTTAATTTTAAGTGTTGTTTATTTCATGAGAAACAAGTGCATGCACATTGGGTCCCTCAATTATCCCCATTTTGATGAGCTTATTTTTCTCATGTGTGAGGGATCCAATAAACTGATCTAATGTCAGCATTTTCCAGGATTCTCCTGAAGTTAATCTATTTGTATGAAACAATGAGACAAAAACAAAATAATATGGACTAATATTTTCTAAGATAGAAAGGATTAACCGATTGTGTTGAGTGGATTTGTCTATTCGACATCCCTTTATATTAAGGAGGAGGTACTTTAACTTCGTAAAGAAGTCTTGGATGTTGTCGAAATTCCTCAAATATAAGGAATTTACCTTGAACTCGAGCATGTGGCCTCTCATTTTGTCTTGTTTTCCAAACAGATCCTCCAACTTTGTCCAAATCTCATCTGGTGTGGTACAAGATTCAAGGTGAAACAAAATATCTGGGGACATAGAGACATAGAGGAGGCCATAAGCCTCATCCATGTAGTTAATATTCATGTTCTTATAAATAACATAGGTTTCGTAAACCTTTGTAGTCATGGTAATCTGGTACAAGCCTCTACATCTGAGTTGATGCATAATTTTTAGATTCCACTCGAAGTAGTTATGAGGCCTGAGAAGACTTTCTGGTGAGTAATCCATCTTTTTTTACTACATCTTCTTTCTAGACCTGCAAATAAGATACATGTGTTCCTTTCTTCTAGAAACATGTGGGATCTGATACCATGTAGAATTGTGGTGAAACCTACACAGAGAATATAGATAACAACATTTCATACAATGCTTGCAAATTGAGAGAACAAAAGAAGAGATGAGATAAAAGAAATAATAGAATTGTATTCACTAATGAGAGAGTGGTTAATTACACATGATATACTCTACATGGCTAAGTAAAGTATCCATAGTAGTGATCTAGAGAGATATAGACACTCCCTGACATAAAATGAAGTAATCTGCCACATAATCCTAGTTAAATGATCCATGCAATCATCAATTAATTGAGTTGCATGTGTGGAAGTGAGAGAAACACATGCAACTGTTGGTGATAAAACTGAGTTTTCCATGCATGAGTGAATTCCACTAGTCTAAATGAGTGTAACTGACTCTGAAGAGGAATGCCCTATTTTGTAGGGGAATATTCTCTAGAGAGAATATTCTCATCTAAGGAAGCGTTCTCAACATTGGACTATCAACCTTAGGAAAATAATTACCTAGGTGAGTGTGTAATATCTCCAACACTACAAAGGATGAAGTGTTTTCTATAGAAGACATTAAATTTGGGGTTACACGGCTCTCAAAAGGAAAATCTAAGATATTGAAGGATACCAAGATGAAATATTAAAATTTGGAGGACCTATCCTCATCCCTCACATACAAAAGCTCTTCAGTTTAGCTATCCAAGAAGGTTTCCCAAAGCCTTGGACTCAAAGCCTCATTGTACCTATTTTTAAAAGTGGGGATAAAAGAAATCCCTCTAATTATAAGACCATTATGATTACCCCATTTTAGCTAAGCTATGGGTAAGTATTTTCGAAAATAAGATCAGTACATGGATAGAAATAAATGGAAAAAGAGCTAAAGGACAGGATGGGTTTAGATGATACCATTCAACTGTGGACCACCTTGTTACATTTAGGATCATTGTAGAGGAGTGTTGGCCCTTGGTTATTTATTAAGGAAGAAAGTGAAGATTAAGGAGAAAGAAAGACAAAGTACGAACTGTGCGTAAGGAACACAAACCGAGGAGGGGTTGAAGTGGTTAAAGAAGAAAAAAAGAAGGAGCAAAGTAAAGGAAAAATGAGTCATTAAAGGAGAAGATTGAGGAAGACAAACCAAAAAGGAAGATGAATCATGGATAGGTTAGCAAGGAGAAGAAGACACTAATAGGTGCTTTGGAGCACCTCACGGAGAAGAAGAAAGGACAAGCTAGTGAAGCCCTTAAAATGCAGGTCATGTGGACCTAGGGTTTTGGGACCTAGGGTTTTGGACCTAGGGTTTTAGACGTAGGGTTTTGAAACCTAGGCTTTGGTCTAAGGTTATCCAAAGAGTCATGAAATGTAAAAATAAAGGCCTAGAAGAGTTGAGAGGGTTGGTTGTTATCAGGGTTATGATTGTTGTTGTCATTGAGAGAAGTGTCATGTTATAAGAGCATTATGTATTATGGATCTTCAGCTGGGTGCGAAGATCAACCCTGCAGCCGGGTGAGTAGGGAGGGGAGAGAAAGAGGGAGAGAGAGAAGGATATGCAACTAAGTGAGTAGATAGAACTGTATGTTTTCATCTAATATATCAAGAAACACAGTTTTGTGGATGTATCCCTAATGGAGAGGGTGAACCATGCAAATCTTGTTGTTCTTTATGGTTGATGTTGTGTTATTTTTTATCTGTTATACTTTCATTGCCTTATTGTTTCCATATTAAAGATAGAAGGTATAAGATAAATTTGTGAAGATACGTGTAAGGTTGTTAAAGAGTCTCTAAGTTACATTACATTGTTGTTCTGGAATCATTTTGCATTTCCCTTGGTTGTAGACACTTGTGTCCTACAACCTCCTATTGCTACTTCGGGTGTAACTTCATCTTCTTTGCAGGTGTTGCCGAAATGGCCAGTAGTTAGGGTTTGTTGGTGTGTTGTTAGAGTTGAATCTCGGGTCTACCCCTATGCAAACAAGTGGTTCTATTCCGGGGACCGAGATCTTATTGAGGGAATGTCAAGGTGGTTTCCATCGAAGACAAAGATTCATAAGTGGATAGAATAACAAGAAAGGGACTTCGAAGCTCAGAACAAGAACCCTAGCATTATCACAAAACATTGGTTGGGAAGGTACATCTTTACTGATGTACATGAGATTTTCTTTGGAGGAGTCCACAAGGAACTGTATGAGTGGCTATCTAGATTAGTAGACACTCAGTTTGAGATCAGATCTAGAAATCCTATGATTTGGACAACAATGTTGATCAAGAAATTCAAGAGAGTCGATAACACTATGTCTAGAGCAGTGGATCTCTAGTTTGATAGAATTATTGGAGGGTATATTACTGAGTTTTCTATTGACAGAGTGGAATCATATAGCCAAGCAGAGAGGTATTTATTTAACTGGCCTAGAGGGACGTTTCTACACTTTTTGAAGCTAAAGATTAAGATGTTATTGCATGAGAAGAATATCTTGAAGATACAGTAATTAGTTGGATCTTAAAGCTAATGTTCAAGAATTTAGATAGTGATAGCGACACAGAGGCTAGACACACACGAAGTGGGATATCATTAAAGGAGGTTCCTCTTGCGAACTTGTTTAAGTAGAGTTACGAACCATCGGCACAAGACGAAGATTTCTACAATGGGGAAGAAGAAGGGAGATCGGACAAGGATTATTCAGAGTCCACAAGGGCAGAGGAAGTACAGACTGGAGAAATTCATCGAGAAGAACCAGAAACTTCAGGGACTGCGCCTACTATCGAAGTAAGTATTATTACTCCTCCTGTTGTTTTAGCAACATTAATTAACTAGAGTATGTAGGGTAATTAGAGTAATCAGAGAAATCCTAGTACTGTTACAAGCATTTTAGTACATACTCAGTCAAGAAACCAAGGAAGATCTATGGCAGATGAAATGGGGCTACCTTTTCTTAGAGGAGATGGATCTCAGGATCTTGACCAACACTGGTTCTTATGCAAATTTGTATGAAGTATTAAGAAATTCGCCAATGAAGCTATTAAGAGAGCTCAATTTAGTATTACCTTGAGGGATCGAGCATTGAGCTGGTATATGATGTTTGTTTTAGGAGATATATAACATAAACCATTGAATGTCATTAATACTGCATTGAGTGCAAAATTCAAGAAACCTAAATCGAAGTCATAGTGCATTACAGAGTTGAAGGAAATCAAGCAGAAGGTAATTGAACCTGTTTGGGAATTTGATCAGAGGTTTAATACCTTGACAGGCCATTTAATTTTTCAGATTCTGGATGAACAACATAAGGAATGGTTCATCTTTTCCCTCTTGCCACAAATTAGAGTTCCTTTGATGCAATAGAAAGTTGCTTCATAGGATGAAGCATTAGAGATTGTTATGAAACTAGAAGCAACCCCTCTAGGAGAATCTAGCCCAAGTATGAGTCAAATTTTGAATCAATTAACTAGTTTATATTTACAAGTTGAAGACATGAATAAAGACAAAGGGAAAGAGAAAAGAGAAGGCATTTGGTGTATCAGATGTAAATCAGAGGGCCATGAAAAAGATAATTTTCCCTTGTTTAATGAATACTTGGCATCTGGAGCCCCTAACCCCTTGAAGTAGGCTACTATACCATGGTGCGAGGTATGAAGAACCAAACATCTCCCTAGTGAATGTTATTTTAGGCAGAAATATGTCCAAACACCTACCAATATTTATTGTATATTTTGCAAATATGTGGGGCATGATGAGAAGGATTATAGGTATTATGACCTCATGCATGAAAGCTCAAGCGATGCATATAGAATTAAAGGAGAATTGCAGTCAGAAGGAAATAATGTGCATTTCAATTTCCCAGGAAGAGGAAACTTAAAACCTCATGGTGGATTCAGAGGAAAACGACAAGGTGGAGGTATGGGTTGAGTTTGAGGTCAGATTATTTTCTTTAACTTCTCCCAACCAGGTCATTTGGAAAGGGATTGTCAGAACCCTTTTATTACTTGCAACTGTTGTAATTCATTTGACCATGTCATTGAATACTATCAAGTATTGTTAGCTAAACTTAAGGAAAGACGAGGTGGAAACCAACAAGTTAAACTAATATCAGTGGAATCTCACGGGGAGGATCCCAAAGTTGTTGTTATTACTAGAGGAGGCACTGCTACAGGAGAAGATAGGGTGAATCCAGGAAATAATATAGATTGACCAGGGATCAGAAGAGATGCAAAGAAGGAACAATTGTTTGATCCAAGGAGAGAAAAGCATACTTTTGAAGAAGCAAGGAAAAAATTTGTAGGAGAATAATATTCTTCATCTAGGGAAAAACCAGAAGTAAGGGAATGTGAAATTCCTCCAGCATTTGATCAGTCTACCCTAGCTAGACAAGGAAAAGAAGTAAGGAAGCTTATGGACTTCTTGTATACTTGTACTAATTTGATTAAAGATGAAAGAGATGTCCAGGAACTACAACACCTGATAAGAAAGTATGAAATTGGGAGGATAGATCCTCTGCTGAGTAGAGATATGAATCAAGTATCTAGGAAAAGGAGGACAAGAAAGGAACTGCACCTTAGTTATCATATTGGAGACTACGACATGGACTATGTGGTCCTTGACTTGGGATCAGAAGTAAATGTTATGATGAAGCAGACTTGGGCTTTGATGGGAAAACCTATATTGATTTACTCTCTTATCAGGCTCATAATGGCTAATCAGCAGGCGATGAGATCCTTTGGAAGACTAGAGCATGTCTCTATGGACATCAACGGAGTGAGGACATCTATAGATTTCAAAGTAATCAAGATTTTTGATGATAGTTGTCCTTATCCTGCGCTGTTAGGAATTGATTGGGATTTCAACAATCTAACTGTTGTTGACCTAAAAAAGAGAAGAATGACATTCAAGGGTAATGGCCTTAAGTTCATTGAACTTCTTAGTCCTGATGAAGGTCGCAGATACATAGAACCCATAAGAGAATAATACCGCACCTATGAGCTAGAGAACATCTATAAACTGACAACAAGACATCATGATTATATTAATCCTACAACAGATGGAAATCTAAGTTGGCGAAGTGAGGGTGCATGCTCATCTAATTTAGAAGAAGCACTAGAAAATTGGCAGAATAGAATGTATGAAGTCTCTACATGTAGGTGTGCCAAATTGACTAAGCAAGTTCACTGGATTGGAACATGAGTAAGTGATCTTCCCACATTTGATGGTTTGAATCATTTAGAGACATTTCTAGCTGAATTTGAGAGAACTGTACCAGTACAACATAGGATGTTGGCACTAGATGAAGCCTTGAAATAAACACCAGCTAGATGGTGGGGAACACACAAGAAGAACATCACAGAATGCCAACAATGTCGCACCTTATTGACAATACACTTTTCAGACCAAGCTGAAGGATGTGAAGTTCAATACACAGGTCAGAGTTGTCCTAAGGACCATATGTGAAGTTGTGAAGAGGCATGGAGCAACACTCCCAAGGAACAGTGGGTACATAAGTCCATTAACACCTTAGATACTATGCCTATCAATTGGTATCTTCAAGCAAAAATGCGCTTAGCCACTGGAGATTGGTATGGTATGACCCAAAAATTTATAGCTATGTTCCTATTTGAAAGTCATTACCCTGCAGTAGATCAGGATTTACAACTTACAAGACAAAAGGTCTTTGAGGAAGTATCTAACCCCCCTTTTGAACAAGGAGAAGATGGATGGATTGCACCCCTTCAGCGGTTATAGGATTATTATAATATTAATGTTGATGAATATGATGACCCTAGGGATGTAAACATTATAAAAAATGAAGGACAGAGAGACATAGAAGGGTCAGGGATTGAATTAACTTTTGTTGGGAAGCCCATTAAAATTAATAAGGTTAATATTGGAACAGAACAAATATCTAAGTTAGAAAATGTTGGAGACTATTGGGATGATGCTACTATTAGTAATATTATAGAACTATTGCATGAGTATCAGGACTTGTTTCCAACCAAGTTCACAGATGTTGGGTATGTGTTATATTCTTTGCATGTGTGTGTGCGGGCACGTCAGATATGACAACTGCATCTGACGATCCCTCATAGTAGTGATCTGTTTGTGTTGTGTGCATCAATTTATTTCCCAGGGGGGTCCCAGGGGGTGGCAGGTATGCCCCCCCCATGGTTATGCGCAGCGTTCGGGGAAACGCCTCGATTTTTTTTTTTTGGGTAGTTTTTGCTGTTTCTAGCGGTTTACTAAAAATAATCCTGATTTTAGGGATTAGGGTTTTGGTATCTACGGAATACCTAAAAACATTGTATATATTGTATAGTGAATGTTGAAATTCGATATAATGAATGTAAGAAAGGTTTTCCCGGTTGAGGGTTTTCGATATAAATCTCTGTGTACTATGTGAATGAGCCATTGATTAATTTATGTTTTACTTAAGAATCTATATGCATTGCTTTATTTAATAGGTTTAAAACTTACATGTGGTATCAGAGCTCATTTTTGGCTTCAGAGGGACACCTTTGTTGTTGAGGGTTTGGCTCAGTCTTGATAGATCAAGTTTATCTTGGGTCTATGATAAACCTGGGTTTAGTGGGAGCTTTTGCAGTGGAAATTCAAGTATGGAAAGAGGAATGGCGAGCTCATCTAGAATCGAGATAGAGAAGTTCAACGGTAAAAACTTTGAGCTATGGAATCTCAAGATGGAGGACCTTCTTTTAGACAAAGAACAATGGATCGATGTGGATCCTGGTACACAGCCTACTGGTACACCGTCTACTAGCACATAGGCTATTGGTACACAACCTACTAGTACACAAACTACTAGTACGCTAGCTACTAGTATGTCGAAGGAAGATTGGGAGAAGTTGGATAGAAGAACAAGGAGTACTATTTAACTTTGCCTGGCATATTCGGCTTTGTTGAATGTCTCGGGAGAATCTACAGTGAAGGAACTATGTGATAATTTGGGGAATTTGTATCAATCAAAGTCCATGGTAAACAAGTTGTTTCTTAGAAAGAAGTTGTATCATCTTAAGATGGAATATGGAGATTCTGTGACAGAACATCTAAATACCTTTAATACTCTAGTAAGTCAACTTGTCTCTGTTAATATTAAGATTGCAGAAGAGGATAAGTGTATTACTTTGTTATGTTGTTTGCCAAACTCTTGGGATAATCTGGTTGTAGCAATTGGTAGTACCACTCAATATACATTGAAGTATGAGGATGTAGTTTCATCCTTGTTATCTGAAGAGATGAAGAAAAAAATCATGGATAGTCATAGTACAGATGCTTTATTTGTAAGAAGTCATACCCAAGACAGGAATCCTGTTAAACCTTTGGGGGGGAGATCTAAATCTACAGCTAGATATAAGTCTCCAGGAAAATCTTTGAGGAAATGATGGAAGTGTGGTAAGATAAGGCATTATAAGAAATATTGCAAGTCTAAGAAGGTTGATAAACCAAAGGGATCTGATAGTACATCTTCCATAGAGGCGAAAACCTCCACTGAAGAAGGAGGTGATGTTTACGTGGAATCTACAAGTACACATGAAGACCATGATGTATGGTTGATCGACTCAGGTGTGTCAGACCATATGACTCCTCACAGAGAGTGGTTCTCTGAATATGAAAAATATGATGGTGGTGATGTATTCTTAGGAGATGACTTGACAGAAAAAATCTTGGGACGTGGAAGGGTTAAGTTGCTGCTAAAAGATGGAAGGATTAGAACTCTCCCTGGGGTTTTGGATATTCCAAAACTAGCAAGGAGCCTAATATCTGTAAGCAAGATGGATGATGTAGGAGTGGATACTATATTTGGAAAGAACACTTGCAAGATGGTACAAGGAGCAATGGTGCTGATGAAGGGAGTTTAGTGTGGAACTATGTACAAGTTGTTGGGAAGAACTTATACTAATGGGTGTAAAATTTTTGTTGTCCCTGAATAGAGAAATAAAGAAGACAAGACCAATATTGTCCCCGGAAAGAATACCATGTTGTGGCATCAAAGACTGGGACATATTGGAGAAAAGGGCCTTCGAACACTACACGGTAAAGGTATGATTGAAGGTATGTCTAATTTCACTTTGGATTTTGATTTCTGTGAACATTGCATATATGGTAAACAAAATCAAGTAAGATTCCCATATGGTGCTACAAGAGCGAAGGGGATCTTAGAGTTGATACACAATGATGAGTTTGGACATGTTCCCGTTCCATCCCTAGGTAAATTTGTGTATTATGTTTCATTCATAGATGATTTTTCAAGGAACACATGGATTTATTTTCTTAGAAAGAAATCTGAGGTATTTGATAAATTTAAAGAGTTTAAGGCTCTGGTAGAAAATCAGATAGAGAAGAAAATAAAGGTATTGAGAACAGATAATGGTGGAGAATTCTGTGGAAATGAATTAGAAGAATTCTGTAAGAAGTGTGGCATAGAAAGGCAGAAGACTACTCCATACAATCCTCAGCAGAATGGAGTTGTAGAAAGGATGAGCATGACACTGATGGAAAAATCAAGGAGCATGCTCAGCGGTACTGGGTTAGGACAAGAACTCTAGGTAGAGGTAGTGGGTACATCATGTTACCTGGTCAATCGATCGCCTTCATTAGCATTGGATGATAAAACTCCACACGAGGTATGGTCTGGAAAGAAACCCTCTCTTCAACATCTTAGAGTGTTTGGTTGTGATGCTTATGTACATGTTCCAAAGGAAAATAGGAGTAAGCTGGATAAAAAGGCTGAAAAGTGTATCTTTATTGGTTATAAATATGGTGTGAAAGGTTATAATCTTTGGAACCCAAAAACCAAGAAGATTGTTTGCAGTCGAGATGTTGTTTTCAGAGAGGTAAAAGATGTTTCCAAACAAGAATTCCTACCAATGCAAGACAAACCTAAGAAAATAGAGCTTGAGTTGGATGATGCAAAATCTGAATCATTTGAAGAAGAGGAAGCAGAAGAAGAAGAAGAAGAAGAAGAAGAAGAACATCATACCCCAGTATTGAGGAGATCAGTGAGAGATAAAAGGCAACCAGAAAGGTATAGTCCACTTGATTTCCATTCCAATTTTTCTTTATCTATTACTGATGATGATCCAAGAACTGTCAGGGAAGTAGTGAATTCAGAGGATAGTAAACTATGGAAGAAGGCCATGGTTGAAGAAATGGATGCCTTGGATAAGAATGAGGCATGGGATATAGTTGAGTTGACAGCTGGAAGAAAATATGTTGGTAGAAAATGGTTGTTTAAGAAGAAGTTTAATGCAAAAGGTAAAGTGGAGAAATACAAAGCTCGGTTAGTAGAAAAAGGTTATTCCCAGGTAGAGGGAATTGACTTTGGTGAGATTTTTTCTCCTGTTTCCAAGTTAACATCTATTAGATTTCTTTTATCTATTGATGTTGCTTTTGATCTTGAAGAGGAATAGATGGATGTGAAGACAACATTCCTCCATGGGGATTTGGAAGAAGAAATCTACATGAAGAAACCAGAAGGATTTGTAGTGAATGGAAAGAAAGAACTGGTCTGTAAGCTAAAGAAGTCACTATATGATCTGAAGTAATCACCTAGGATGTGGTACCAAAAGTTTGACACATACATCCTTGGATTGGGATTTGTGAGAAGTAGGGATGGTCACTTTGTATATTCCAAGAAGGTTGGTAATCACTTCATTTATGTAGTGTTGTATGTTGATGACATGTTGTTGGTAGGAAATAACATGGATGTTATCAAGGAAGTGAAATCACAGCTATCCTTCAAATTTGACACAAAGGATCTCGGTGCTGCTAACTTCATTCTGGGAATGGAGATTAAAAGAGATTGTGCAAACAGGAAACTATGGTTGAATCAGAGAAAATATGTTGAGACAATATTGCAGAGGTTTAATATGCATGGAAGTAAACCGGTCAAGGTTCCTATTCCTATAGGTGTAAAGTTATCTGCAGATCAGTGTCACAAGACACAGGAAGAAGAAGAGGACATGTCCCATGTTCTATATTCCATTGCAGTTGGCAGTTTGATGAATGCAATTAATCTGAAAATAGTGGGCTGACTTTTTATGCTATGCAAGCACCCTCTATTCCATTAAAATAAAACTTTTCAGGACCTTTCTCAATGTGTTAAAATATGCAAGATAAATTATGTGCCAAGTTTATGCATCTTCTTTTAAATGTTCATGTGTGAGGAAATTTTCCTTTAAATGGTTAAATAAGGGTTTTAAATAAATACACAACAATCACAAATTGCATAAAATAAACCATCAAACTCGCAACAATAACAAGATGATAAAGGAGTTCACCCCTCTCTGGGCTACATCTCCTTGAGCCTCCATCAATGGACTTGGCTCTCTGGGATTAATTTTTCAAAGATTATTTTACAATATGCTGCTCGAATCCAATGGAAATACTGACTGTACCATTGGATTCAGAATACATAAAAACCCCAAAAATGACTAATAGAACTCTAAAAATGGATCTTGGCTCATCCGGGCATGACCTCTTCTACATGTGGCCTTAAGCTTCCCTGAGCTTCCTTGTGGAAAAAACACTTGTAAAAGTCCTCAAATGGATCTGAAACCTATCCCAATGTGTTCAAAGCATAAAATTTTTCCAAAAATGACTATTCAGTCACAGAAAACAAACTTGAACTCCTCTGAGCATGACCTCAATCAATGAGCGCTTCAAGCTCCCTAGAGCTCTCTGAAACTTCAATGGTGAAAAATATACAAACAACGTCTTCAAAAAGCTTTGAAAATAGTGCCAATGGATTCATAACGTCCAAAAACCCCTAGCTGGGATTTTTCGGCACCTCATTTGGCCAAAAAATGAAGAAGATAGGCCTCTTGCCATTTTCCTCCTTCAAGCTTGTTGTCTCTGGTTCGCCAAAACGCACCTCTGTGTGGCCAACCTAGCTCACGCACTCCAAATAGTGCTAAAAGCTAGCACCGATGCGTAACTGCAAAAATGGTCAAACTGTCGAACCGTTAACGAAATTAGGCCTCCAAACCGCATAGGCTGTGGTCACAAGGGTCACCATGTGACCTCGCGCAAATACAAAAAGGGCTAAGTTTTTAAAAGCCAATGATTAAACGCCACGTAACAAGCATGTGGTTAAACCATTTAAACCAAATCCCATGCGTTTGTATAGGGGTCAGGTCATATGCATTGGCACCCGAAACCGAGGGCTGGACTCCATTTGAAATATGTGCGTGCAATGACAGGGTCATATGGTAAACAATACAACCGCGGGCTGGGGCTAAACCCCAGCCCGAACCCCACACCAAACCACACATAAATCAAACTTAAATATATTATAAACCATATATATTATAAGAACCAATGCGTGGCGCGCTGGTTGGGCGATCCTTGCCAAGACTTAGGTGTTTATTGGAGGTCCAGGGTTCGATCCCCATGGACCCCATAAAATTTTAAACTAACAACCAAACAACCATAATAGGGTGCCACGTGGCAGCCCACGACTGGGCCACGTGGCACCAAACCATTATACAAAATATGCCATGTGTTAGCATATTATTCATCCACATTTTCCAACCAATATCTGCCACATCAACTGCCACCTCAGTGTACGGACATACCACATCATCATACAGCCTCTGCCATGTCAGCATCCATACGGATTGTACAGACTGTACAATCAGCACATTTGTTTTACCTGTTTGATGATTTGAACAGATCGCGATATCTCACTCATCCGACGTCCGTTTAAACCCAAACGAGTTGTATTGGGTTCATGGCAATGAGGGCTATG
>ML796076.1:44961-57914 GCA_009831015.1 Picea engelmannii
ATAAACATCATTATACATTCATTTGATACAAGTCGAATTTCATAGGGAAGAAGAAGTAAAAGAAGGTCGGATTTCAAGGGAGGATGAAGTCTTTTGGTGATGTGTTCTAAGGTATGTTATTTTCAGGTCATCTTACCATTTTTTCTAGAACTTTTTTTCTAGAACGATTCATATGGTGAAATCGCTATGGTATTGAGACTACATATCAAGGTACCTCTGGTAAAAATTTCAGCTCTTGATTTGCTATAATTATGGAGATACACTCTGTGGAATATAGGGTTTGTGACCAGTCTTGAAACTAGTCAAAAAATAGGTGTTCTGGGTAAAACAGTCATAACTTTTTCATACAGACTCCAAATGTAGTGGGACCACTTCCATTAGAAATAGTACGAACTTTAGTTTCTTGTGTGCGAGTTTCAGAATCAGATGTTAAATATTGAGTGCGGGGCATGCTGTACAAATTGGGTCTTCTGAACAGACCAAAATTGAATAAAGTTTTATTATCTCTCATATATTCTTGGGTGGAAGGAAGGGGAAAGGATAGAGATTTCAGATCTCTCTTGATATTGGAGGATTTTATCTTCCTCTTGGAGGTTTATCCCTCCCTTTACATTTGGAATTTGTAGCTACCTTTGGAAGTCATTACTTCCCTTGAACAAAAACTATTGATTATTTCTCATATATATTGTGCATGGTGTATTGTGGTGTATTGGTGTAACTCTTATACTATTGTTCATTGCTCACTGGATATAATTGAATGGTTTAAGTATAAGTTGGAATAGGTTTTTAAATTGTACTTGATACTGATTCACCCCCCTCTCAGTATCAACAATGCGCTCGTTTGTTTTGAGGCAATTACGAGAACTTTGAATTTTGAGCTAAATTTTGACCCCTGGTCCAGATTTTGATCACGCCTTCCCACTGAAAGGATTTTGGATCCACAAAATCTTATGATTATTTGTCTGAGCTTCAATACTCTTGTTCTTCCAAGTTCTATCAATTGATTCTACTTGAAAAGTCTTTTTGACAATCACCTGAATACCTTGACATGCCTTGCACTGCAACTGGCTATGTCCCTCAACCACTATTCTCTGGTTGTTGCTGACCCATTGTTCTCTTTGTGCTTGGAAGACTACCAACCTTCCCACTGAGAATCAAGTCCCTCTTGTGAACTCTTTGGTGTCAAAACAATTCGCTCTACAATGGCTGCAAAAACTTTCCTGCGACATCTTGTCACAAACCAAGAAAACCATCAATCTTGAAAACAAATTTATACAAGACTGAAAATGATGCCAACAAAGTTTTTTTTTTGCACTTCAAGAAAACGATCGCATCTTGTACTTCATCAAAGCACATGGTGTTTTCCTGCATCTTGGTGTGCTCAAAATCAACTTACATGCCAAAAAACTCCATCGACTAAACATAAGTCGAAAAACATGATCGACACAACATAGTCATCAAGACAACATCGACACAAGTCGATACTCATTTGGAACATATCTAACTTCTCAATGACAAGTCGACATTCATGATACACAATCATGTTACAATCATGAATCATTCATGATGAACTATCACCAGGTTCACTGCTTACACATACACAAAAACAAATGCATGTGCATGACTCTTCAACTCTCCTTCCAGTACAAACATAAGTACATGAACTTGAAACATGTGGGTACATAAGAGATGAATATGAAAAAGATATATGGCTGTAACAAGTGAGCATCATACCCCTCTTTTACATCCTCCTGGCAAAGTTGTGCAACAAGCAAGAATGCCTTCAAACGAATTGCATTCAGATGCAAACTCGCATCATTCAAGTTGTGATAAAGCGCTGCAACTTGTCATACCCTCAACATAAATGCACACATAAGGATGAAATGTGCATCTACAACAGAAAAAATGCAAGCCTTACTAGCTCAAGAAATCCAACCATTTCTTACCAAGCCAACTCAATGGTGATTTTTTTTGCTGAAAATCATCTTCTTGTGAATCATCTTGACACACATCAATGATGGAATCTCCTCTTCCATTCTTGCCAATCTCTTTATCCATCTACTTCTTGTTTTGTGGATGAGTGGTTGGATGCAATGTCCAACATTGGTCAATGAGATGACCCCACTTTTGACAATGAGTGAAAATCTTTTGCATCCTCTTTTCAAGTTGTCTTTGCTTGTAAAGTTTCCTGAAAGTGGTCAATCTTTTCCAACATTTTGAAATATGATGGTTATATAAACCACAATATGTACATGGATTTTTTCTTCCATTTTACATACAAATTTATCATGCTTAACATAATAAAAAACAATTGAATGATAGGAATAATTATACCTTGAACATTCACCTTTATCGCCTCTTTGAGGAGGTGAATTTGAAGAGTTACAAGCTCTCCTTTGAAGACCAACAAATGTGTTCTTGTCCTCATGTCTGTCAAAACTCTCTTGTTTCACACATTTGCATTCATCTTGAACACAAGCTTTGCATGCTTGAGGGATTGAACTTGCAACAAAAGTTCTTGAACTTTCACCTTTATTGCCTCTTTAAGGAGGTGAACTTGAAACAAAATTTGTTCTTGGAACTTTTTCTCTTGTTTTCTCAACTTTGGAATTTGCTCCATTTCTTTGTTCATATCCAAGACCACAATACTTGGGCATTTTTTCAACAACAATAGGCTCAACAATGCCTTGTGCATGCTTGCCTAATCCTTTACCTTCATAGCCCATTTTTAACAATAACTTGGACCCTATTCCTCTTGTGTGATTTTCAAAAACACCAAAGCATTCATATTGAGAGGAATTTGAAGATAAAATAACATTACATACCTCATGTTCATGCATGTACCTAGTAAGGGTTTCCTTCACCTCATGGAGTTGAGTCTCCATCTCATGCAACTTTTCAAGAAGCTGGTCTTTCTCCTTCTTCATGGCCATCAAATGCTCTTGAAGAGAAATCATCTCTTCTCTATCTTCCCACAACTCTTGTACCATGTCTCTCATGGTTACAAACTGCTTCAACATCTCTTTGTCAAATAAATTGGATAATGAATATGTATGAGAACTATCAATGTTTGAAGCTTCCTCCATCCTTGCAAGATATCAAACTTCAACACAAAACTTGCACAATAATACCAACAACTAAAACTCTAGCTATCAATGGCAATCACATGAGCAAAAAAAACTATGCTATGATACCACCTGAACTGAAAATAGTGGGCTGACTTGTTATGCTATGCAAGCACCCTCTATTCCATTAAAATAAAACTTTTCAAGACCTTGCTCAATGTGTTAAAATATGCAATATAAATTATGTGCCAAGTTTATGCATCTTCTTTTAAATGTTCATGTGTGAGGAAATTTTCCTTTAAATGGTTAAATATGTGTTTTAAATAAATACACAACAATCATAACTTGCAGCAAATAAACCATCAAACTCACAACAATAACAAGATGATAAAGGAGTTCACCCCTCTCTGGGCTACATCTCCTTGAGCCTCCATCAATGGACTTGGCTCTCTGGGATTAATTTGTCAAAGATTCTTTTACAAGATACTGCTTAACTCCAATGGAAATATTGACTGTACCATTGGGTTCATAATACATAAAAACCCCAAAAATGACTAATAGAACTCTGAAAACAGATCTTGGCTCATCCGAGCATGACCTCTTCTACATGTGGCCTTAAGCTTCCCTGAGCTTCCTCGTGGAAAAAACACCTGTAAAAGTCCTCAAATGGATCTGAAACCTATCCCAATGTGTTCAGAGCATAACAATTAGCCAAAACTGACTATCCAGTCACAGAAAACAAACTTGTACTCATCTGAGCATGACCTCAATCAATGAGGGCTTCAAGCTCCCTGGAGCTCTCTGAAACTTAAATGGTGAAAAACCTGCAAAATAAATATTCAAATGGCTTTGAAAATAGTGCCAATGGATTCAGAACGTCCAAAAATCCCTAGATGCGCTTTTTCGGCACCTCATTTGACCAAAAAATGAAGAAGATAGGCCTCCTGCCATTTTCCTCCTTCAAGCTTGTTGTCTATGGTTCGCCAAAATGCACCTCTGTGTGGCCAACCTAGCTCATGCGCTCCAAATCATGATAAAACCTAGCACCGGTGCGTAACCACAAAAATGATCAAACTGTCGAAACGTTAACGAAATTAGGCCCCCAAACCGCATAGGCTGTGGTCACAAGGGTCACCATGTGACCTCGCGCAAATACAAAAAGGGCTGAGTTTTTAAAAGCCAATGATTAAACGCCACGTAACAGGCACATGGTTAAACCGTTTAAACCAAATCCTGCGCGTTTGTATAGGGGTCGGGTCATATGCATTGGCACCCGAAACCAAGGGCTGGACTCCATTTTAAATATGTGCGCGCAATGACAGGGTCATATGGTAAACAATACAACCGCGGGCTGGGGCTAAGCCCCAGCCCGAACCCCGTGCCAAACCACACATAAATCAAACTTACATATATTATAAACCATATATATTATAAGAACCAACGTGTGGTGCGTTGGTTGGGTGATCCTTGCCAAGACTTAGGTGTGTATTGGAGGTCCGGGGTTCGATCCCCACAGACCCCATAAACTTTTAAAACTAACAACCAAACAACCATAATAGGGTGCCACGTGGTAGCCCACGACTAGGCCACATGGCACCAAACCATTAGACCAAATATGCCATGTGTCATCAGACTATTCGTCCACATATGCCAACCAATATCTACAATGTCAACTGCCACCTCAACATACGGATGTGCCACGTCATCATACGGCCTCTGCCACATCAACATTCGTACGGATTGTACGGACTGTATAGTCAACACATTTTTTTTTACCTCTTTGATGATTTGAGAATATTGCAATATCTCAATCATCCGACGTCCGTTTGAACCCAAACGAGTTGGGTTGGATTCGTGACGATGAGGGCTACGCGTCCATTCGTTTTGAGGAAATTCCAAGAACTTTGATTTTTGAGCTAAATTTTCACCCGTGGTCCAGATTTTGATCAGCAATGGTCTGTACTAGACCAAACATTGCACATGTAGTGGGAGTTTTGAGTAGGCATATGTCAAAACCAGGGAAGGAGCATTGGACAACAGTAAAGAGGGTCTTCAGGTATCTACGTGGCACTACCAGTTATAGATTGTGCTACCAAGGAAGATCAGGATTCGACAGAGTGTTGGACATACATGGCTTTGTTGATGCAAACTGGGATAGAGATTTGGATCGCAGAAGATCTACAAGTGGGTATGTGTTTTACCTATTTGGAGGAGCAATCATATGGATGAGCAAAAGACAAATTGTAGTGGCCCTCTCAACTATAGAAGATGAATACATGGCAACCACTCATGCAAGCAAGGAAGCAATATGGTTACAAAGATTGTGTTCAGGTATTGGGTTGGTACAACAAGCAATGAGATTAGATTGTGATAGTTAGAGTGAAATATTCCTGGCAAAGAAACCAGCGTATCATTCAAAGACAAAGCATATTGATTTTCAGTATCACTTTGTGAGAGACATGGTTGAGGAAAAGGTGGTGTTGTTGGAAAAGGTTGACACTTTGAAGAATGTTGCAGATTCATTGACAAAGTCTGTGAGCACAGAAAATTTCTCTTGGTGTAGAGTAACAATGGGCATTGCTTCCCTGGATAGGCTCACGTAGTTGGTAGAACTAGAGGAATACAGATTCATTGCAGGATTTCATCTGCACGTACAAAAATAATGAGAAAAGGCTTACCATGACAGGCATATGAAGAAGAAATCATTTAAGCAAGGAGATTTGGTACTTTTATATGACAACAAGTTCATGAAGAATCCGGGAAAGTTTAGTACACATTGGCTCAGACCATTTGAAGTTTTCTATGTTATAGAAGGTGGAGTTGCACAGTTGAAGACCCTCAGTGGAGAATGGAAGGATGGTTTAGTGAATGAGAACTAGTTGAAGTTGTATTGTGACAACCATCTACCTCATAGCTCTCAGTAGAAACAAAGGAACAAGGGTCTAGGTACTAGGTGCAGTTGAAATTGGGTACCAAACAAAGAAAAGGCAGTCTGCACACAATAGGGAGGGATAGAGCATAAATCACAGGCTACTCTGCATATTCTACAGTTGAAGTAATATATATGGTTCAACCCTATAGTGACTCGTGACGAGTGACATGTGAGTGTTGGGTTCCTGTTGGCCCTTGGTTATGTATTAAGGAAGAAAGTGGAGATTAAAGAGGAAGAAAGAAAAATTACGAAGTGTGCGGAAGGAACACAAACCGAGGAGGTGTCGAAGTGGTTAAAGAAGTAGAAAAGGAGTGAAGTAAAGGAAAAATGAGTCGTTAGTGGAACACCTCCTGGAAGAGAATGAAGGACAGGCTGGCGAAGCCCTTAAAATCTGGTTCATGTGGACCTACGGTTTTGGGATCTAGGGTTTTGGACCTAGGGTTTTAGACCTAAGGTTTTGACACCTAGGATTCAGTCTAAGGATGTCCAAAGAGTCATGAAATGTATAAATAAAGGCCTAGAAGTGTTGAGAGGTTTGGTTGTTATCAGGGTTATGATTGTTGTTTTCATTGAGAGAAGTGTCCTATTATAAGAGCATTATGTATTATGGATCTTCAGCTGGGTGCAAAGATCAACCCTGGAGCTGGGTGCATAGGGAGGGGAGAGAAAGAGGGAGAGAGAGAAGGATCTACAACTAAGTGCATAGACAGAACAATATGTTTTCATCTAATATATAAGGAAATGCAGTTATGTGGACGTATCTGTAAGGGAGAGGGTGAACCACACCAATCTTGTTGTTCTTTGTGGTTGATGTTGTGTTATTTGATATCTATTATACTTTCATTGCATTTTTGTTTCCTTATTAAAGATAGAAGGTATAAGCTATCTTTGTAAAGCTAAGTGTAAGGTTGTTAAATACTCTCTAGGTTACATTGCATTGTTGTTCTTGAATCACTTTTCATTTCCCCTGGTTGTAGACACTTGTGTCCTACAACCCCTTATTGCTACTTCGAGTGAGACTTCATCTACTTTGTAGGTCTTGCCGAAAGGGACAGTAGTTAGGTTTTTTTGGTGTGCTGTTAGAGTTGAACCTTGGGTCTTCCCCTGTACAAATAAGTGGTTCTGTTCCCCGGACCGAGATATTCCTGAGGGAATGTCAAGGTGGTTTCCATCGAAGACAAATATTCATAAGTGGATAGAAGATAAAGAAAGGGACTTCGCTGAAGCTCAGAATAAGAACCCTAACATTAGCACAAAATATTGGTTGGGAAGGTACATATTTACTTACGTACATGAGATTTTCTTTGGAGGAGTCCACAAGGAACTATACGAGTGTCTATCTAGATTAGTAGACACTCAGTTTGAGATCAGATCTAGAACACCTGTGGTTTGGACAATGACACTGATCAAGAAATTCAAGAGAGTTGGTAACGCTGTGTCTAGAGCAATGGATCTCTGGTTTGATAGCACTATTGGAGGGTATATTACTGAGTTTTCTATTGACAGAGTGGAATCATATAGCCAAGAAGAGAGGTATTTCTTTAAGGGACCCAGAGGGAAGTTTCTACACTTTTTGAAGCTGAAGATTAAGATGTTATTTCATGAGAAGAATATCTTGAAGATACAGTAATTAGTTGGATCTTAAAGCTAATGTTCAAGAATTCAGACAGTGACAACGATGTAGAGGCTGGACACACGCGAAGTGAGAGATCATTCAGGAAGGTTCCTCTTGTGAACCTGTTTAAGTAGAGTTACGAACCATTGGCACAAGATGAATATTTCTATAGTGGGGAAGAAGAAGGGAGATCAGACAAGGATTATTTAGAGTCTGCAAGGGCAGAGGAAGTAGAGAATGGAGAACTTCCTCAAGAAGAACCAGAAACTTCATGGACTGCGCCTACTGTTGAAGTAAGTATTATTACTCCTCCTATTGTTTTAGCAGCATTAAGTAACTAGAGTAATCAGGTTAATCAAAGTAATCAGAGCAATCCAAGTACTATTACAATCAATTTAGTACATACTTATCCTAGAAACCAGGGAATATCTATGGCAGATGGAATGGGGCTACCTATTTTTAGAGGAGATGGATCTCAAGATCTTGACCAACACTTGTTCTTATGCAAAGTTGTATGAAGTATTAAGCAATTCTCCAATGAATTTTTTAAGAGAGCTCAGTTTAGTACTACCTTGAGGGATCAGGCATTGAGATGGTATATGAAGTTTGTTTTAGGAGCTATACAACCTAAACCACTGAATGTCATTAATACTGCATTAAGAGCAGAATTCAAGAAACCTAAATCGGAGTCATAGTGCATTACGAAGTTGAAGGAAATCAAGCAGAAGGTAATTGAACCTGTTAGGGAATTTGATCAGAGGTTTAACATCTTGACAGACCATTTAATTTTTTAGATTCTCGATGAACAACATAAGGAATGGTTCATCGTTTCCCTCCTGCGACACATTAGATTTACTTTGATGCAATAGAAAGTCGCTTCGCAGGCTAAAGAATTAGAGATTTCTATGAAACTAGAAGCATCCCCTGTAGGAGAATCTAGCCCAAGTATGAGTCAAATTTTGAATCAATTAACTAGTTTATATTTACAAGTTGAATACATCAAGAAAGAGAAAAGAGAAGGCATCTGGTGTATCAGATGTAAATCAGAGGGTCATGACAAAGATAATTGTCCCCTGTTTAATGAATACTTGGCCTCTGGATCCCCTAACCCCTTGAAGCAAGATACTATACCATGGTGCGAGGTATGCAGAACCAGGCATCACCCTGGTGAATGTTATTTTATGCAGAAATATGTCAAGACACCTACAAATATTTATTGTACATTCTACAAATATGTGGGGCATGATGAGAAGGATTGTAGGGATTATGACCTCATGCATGAAATCTCAAGGGATGTATATAGAATTCAAGGAGAATTGCAGTCGGAAGGAAATAATGCGTAGCTCAATTCCCCAGGAAGAGGAAACTTCAACCCTTGTGGTGGATTCAGAGGAAGAGGACAAGGTGGAGGTATGGTTCGAGGTCGAGGTCAGATTATTTTCTATAACTGCACCCAACCTGTTCATTTGGAAAGGGATTGTCAGAACCCTTGTACTACTTGCAACTACTTGCAATTCATTTGACCATAGTGATTTTGTGAAGAGGCATTTTGCAATTCATTTGACCATTTGACCATATATATTTTCTTGGAAATCAAGAACCACGTGGCCTTTTTCGTAAGAATCTCATGTAACCACTTATTTCTCTCCAAATTAAAATATGAGTAAATAAAATACAATATAAATTCTTATCCCCTTTAGCTTCCTATCTTGTGGAATCATAGCCCCCTATAACTCTTGTCCTTTTTCATCTTGTAGCCAACAATGTATTTTATTATCTGCAATGATCAAGGTATAAAATTTCCTAGGAACTCCAATATCTTTTAATTGTTTGGGCGCTCCATCCTTTCATAAAATAAAAAAAATATGTTATTCATATGGGGACTCAAAACTGGGGTATCANTTTATTTTGGCACTGTCCTCAGTGCATATAAAAAACATAAATGAAAATTTCAAAATTCTTCAAAAAGTCATGGGTATTCTTCCCGCATGGAAAATTCATGCTACCAAGTAGCATATTCAATATCGTAGCAGCTCCACTAAACCTTTACTAGTTCTATGACTCTATTCTAGAGAATTTTAAATATTGTGTCCAATATGTGCACTAGCTAGACCTAAAAGTATCCTTCTTTCTCCACCTACATCAAATTCCAGTGAATAATGTGGTTAGGATAATGTACATAATTTTTCACCAAAGGAACATGAAATACATTATGCACATTCATGAAAGAAGACAATGCAATCAAGTATGCAACTGACCCTATTATGTCTAGTATTTCAAATGGACCATAGAATCTTGCTACTATCTTTTTATAGTTGTCCAACTTTAATGAGCTCTTCTTGGGCTTCACTTTAAAATACACTTTCTCTCCCACTTTAAATTATCTAGTTGTACTATTCTTATCTACATAACTCTTCTTCCTATCTGGTGTTTCCTTCAAATTCTGCTTAATTTTAACCATTTGGTCTTCCATATCCTTGAGCAATTCTGGCCCAAGTACTACTTTGTTTGCTAGGTTGTCCCAACTCACTGGATAATTGCATTTTATACCATACAAATCTTCAAATGGACTCATATTCAATGAATCTTGATACCCATTATTATAGGCAAGCTCAACCAAATGCAAGTAATCTTCCCACTTAGACGGTTTATCCATCATACACATTCTCAATATTTCTTCAATAACTTGGTTGACTCTCTTTGTCTTCCCATATGACAATGGATCGTATGTTGTGCTAAAGTTTAGGTTTGTACTAAATCCTTTAAAAATACTCTCCATATATTTGAAGTAAACTTCATGTCTCTGTCTAACATGGTTTCCTTAGGTATCCCATGCAACCTATCAATTTCCCTCATGTAAATTTCTGCAATATGAGTTGTTGTATTATTCTTCTTTATATGAACAAATTGATCACGCTTTGTCAACTTATCAACCACTAAAATCATTGAATCATGTTGTCTTGTTGTCCTGGGAAAATTATTTATAAAATCAATGGTTACCACTTCCCATTTCTTCTCTATAATTGGTAATGGTTATAGAAAATTCGTTGGGTGTCTATGCTCAACTTTCACTCTCTGACATTCCATACATATGGAAATGTAATTAGCAACATCCTTCTTCATTCCTGGCCAAAAGTGATTCATATTGGATCATTATATTGTTTTTCATCTATATTGATCCTTTCAGAGTGGAAAAATTGGAGGAATAATTTTGCAAGGGCATTTTAGTGGCAGGTCCCAGTTTGAAAAATTTGGGTCTAGAACCTTCTGGGGCCATTTTGAGGCATCAAACGTCATTTTTTGGGGTTTAAAATTTCCCAACATAGCCTGGACACCATGAAACTATTCTACACATAGAGACCTTTCCAATGGTGCAAAAATTGCATCAATCAAAGCATGTATGTAAACATTATGCCTCTCCCAAGTTGACCTACCATGTTGATCACCATGGTATGAGAGGATGCCACGTCAGTGCCCCCATTACTCATGCATATGGGGATATTCACCTATGTAATTTCAAGAATATTATATAAGGTCCAAAACCTTATCACAATTTAGGGTTGAGGAAGTCAAAAACCTACCCTTAGATGGCTATCATGCTAATTTAAATACTCAGCCACAAGGAGGACAAATGGTTCCATTCTTTTGCATTCTATATTGTTTCATAGTGGAGGAAAAAAGGAGGAGAGATTATGTAGAATCCATATAGGCCACAGGCCAAAGGAAACTCCACAAAGAGTGCTTCTTTATTTATACTTGCATAATTTCCATACCAGAGAAAAGAGAGCAAAGCAACATCACCTTCTAGTTGGGTTTTATCCCTTATTGGGTTTCCCGGGTCATATCTTGTGTTTGTTTGTGGATTGTGTGATTTTGTTTTACTATTCTCTATTTTCCACATTTTATCTATTTCATGCATAGGAAGAAAATTGGTCACTAAATATTCTAGGGATCTAAAGGAAAAATAACCTTAATAGTAAATATTTTCAACATTTTATTAGATCTTTGTAATGAACTGTTCCAATGGAATATCCATGACAGTTTATAGATCATATTTCTATTAGAGAAAGTTTTTCTTTTGGGTATTTGTGGGAAGTTGCGGGATCTAGGAATCATATTAACGAGAAGTCACGGAAACCATAGCCATGGCTAATGAATCTGTTCATAATAACCCTCGAGATCCAACAACAAAGATATTTGAGTGGTTGGAAGTGGAAATTTTTTACATCAGTCGAAATATGAACCTCCTCACGGTGGATCTAGAAATAAATATCGTACCATTCAGAGATGATGAAGGCTCTAGCTCAGAAATCGGATTGGAGGGGAAATCAGGAGATTGAGAAGACTCAGGAAAGGAATCATGGAAGGAATCTAAGAAAGATCATTTGAGTTCAAGTTTCGTTATCCCTTCATAGTCCATATTCAATATGGAAGTGAAAGTGGACATACATCCATACGAAGGTGATATCAATGAATTAAAATTGAATCATTGGTTGCAACAAATAGAATTTTATTTTAGAGTTCACCATATAGATGAAGGGAAGAAAATTTAATTTTCTAGATTAAAGTTAGAGGACCATGCTTTAACGTGGTGATAAAGCCACACTAAAACACTTAGGTTGGAGGGTGATATGCCAATAACTAGGTGGAATGACTTCAAAACCCTCATCAAGTCCTAATTCTACCCTATCGGGTGTGTAGAGGACCAATGGATTCATTGTCATTACTTTAGGTAGAAGCAGGGGTAGAGTGTACAAGAGTACACCACTGAGTTCAAAAAGATGGCCATCATGTTGTGTATCTCTCCCAGGAACCCAGATGTACTCTTCAAGTATTTGGGGATTTTACACAGTCATCTATGAAAGAAGGTGATGCTCTTTAATCCAAGGAAAGTGGATGAGGATTGTATAAAGACACAATACCTAGACAACATAGGCCATAAGAAGGGTAAACCAAGTGGTTCGAAGAAGAAAGAGCACCAGAAAGATTCCAATGAGGGAAAGAAGAAGTGGAAAGGGGGAAAATATAATAATACAACAACCACTGCACAATAGATTTGTTGGATTACTGAGAGGGGGGTGAATCAGTAATAGCATAATTATAATTCTTTTTCTTCAAATGTTATATCAATGTAGAATTATTATCCAATAATGAGCAGTAAGAAGTAAACAATCACACACATACACAGTACACCATTTTTTTACGTGGAAACCCAAATCGGGAGAAAACCACATAATGCTTTTTCTTATATGTCTTGAAGAATTACATTCATTGGAAGCACCAACTTCCTTTGTTTTCCAGCTGCAACTGGAAGGAGGCTCCAATCCCCTAGTTTCTCAGG
>ML796076.1:67168-103304 GCA_009831015.1 Picea engelmannii
CTTCTAATTTCTCCATTAAATTTATTATTGAAATAATTGATTTTGTATTCACTTTGAATTATAATACACTCATTACTTCACTTTATTATTTACCTTTTAAAATATCTTAAACCACTTTGACTACTTTGACCTTTTGGGGCTTCTAGATGACATATGAGGGTCCTCCAACTTCTTAAGGACATAACTCACAAACCATGAGGAGTTATGTGACATTCTACATACCACTAGAAATGGCATGACATGTACTATCCATATAGAATAGTATTATATGAAATTATATCATAACTCATACCATTACCCATCAAACAAACTTGGGTCCATTACCCAAACCTGGGGTCTCCAACTTCTCATGACTATAACTCTCTAACCGTGAGGAATTATGTGACGTTCCACATACCATTGGAAATGACATGACAAAAACTATCCATATAGGATATTTTCGCTGACAAATTCACTTTCCTTCATCTCATTATTCCACAATTAATCATGGGTTCTCTTACTCCACAAAGCGTCTTCCTGTGAAGGATTTCACCATAAGGGGACCACTTTGGAGTTCATCCATATTTACTTATTATCAACCATGACAAAACAATAATGAGTCATATTTACATCAAACAATATTGGGTCCATTACCCAAACCTTTGTGCTACGTGGATTTCTTCAAGGGTTGACATCTTTGACAACCAACCTTAATCAACAAGATTAAATATCCCAACAACCATTTCAATCATTGCAACATTGATGGCCACACCAAGGAAAAATTTTGGAAACTACATCTAGAGTTGAACTCAAAGAAATGCAAGAAGGATGGAAAAAAAAAGAACCCTCTAGCCACATATTTTGTGGAAAGTAGCTCAGATGTGGATGAAAATATTTTCTACACATCTTTGAAGAAGGAGGTAAAACTAAGTAGCCTTCATCACCAATAAGAGAAGGAGATGATCGAGCTCTTCCACATCAATATTCAGGTCAAGAAGACCAAGATAGATGCTCTTTTCGACTCTAGTTCACAGTCTAACCTCATAGTAGTGGATCTGATCAACAATCTTGGATTGCAGGTTCACGATCATCCTGGCCCCTATCCATTGGGTTGGGTAAACAAGGATGCAGAGATAAAGGTAATGAAACAATGTAATATTAAATTGTTATAAGTGTTGATTTTATTGATGAAGTGGAATTGGATGTAGTACCCCTTGATATATGTGGAGTAGTGTTTGGAATCCCTTTCATGTATATGAGGGATGCATTATTCATGCTGGGATCCAACCAGTACCAACTGATCAAGGATGGGAATACCTACATCATCAACATGCCTAAAGACAAGTTAAATATCTCACTGGTAAGTGCCAACCAAGACAAGAAGCTACTTAGTTATAGTAATAAATATGTTTTTATTTTCTTAAGAGAAAAGTTTGATGATGAATCAATGAGACTGAAGGAATCCCTAGATGGGTGTACTAAATAGAAGAAACATCAGTTGGAGGAGTTTCTATAAGCATACAAAGAGTGTTCCAGGATCCTAAAGGGATACCACCCAAGAAGGATGTGGAGCATGAAATACAATTATTGGTAGACTCCTCATTGTTGAATATGGGGTTGTATAGATAGTCCATTCTAGAAGAAAATGAAGTGAATAACTAGTTGTAACAATTGTTGGAGCAGGGTGTGATTCGAACAAGTACCTCATCTTGTGGGTTACCCATAATAATTGTTCCCAAGAAGGATGGGACTTGGAGAATGTGTATCAATTACAAGGAATTGAACAAGATTACATTGAAGAATCTATACCCTCTGTCAAGAATCAATGATCTATTGGACTTGCTGCAACATGCCAACTACTTCACTAAGATGGATTTGTAATAAGGATATCACCAGGTATGAGTCAAAAAATAAAATACCTAGAATATTTTCTTCAATACAAGGAAAGGTTTGTATGAGTGGTTGGTTATGCCATTCAGTTTATACAACAAACTAGCTACATTTATGAGACTAATGAATGGTGTTTTACGTTGTTATCTAGATTTGTTTTTTTTATTTGAATTATATATTGGTTTATAGTGCTACCTAGGAGAATCACATATCACATCTTATGTAGGTGTTAGAGACTCTGAAAACACACCAATTGTTGGGCAATATCAAGAAATGCAATTTTTCTCAACTGTATTTGGTGTATTTGGGGTATGTGATCGATGGAGCAGAGCTCAAGATAGATCCTGCATATATAGAGGCCATCATGAAATGTTCAGTTCCTAAAAATGTCACTAAAGTTAGGAGTTGTTTTTGGGTAGAACAATACTTGTGGAAGTTCATAGCTTTGTATTCAATGGCAGTTACACCACTCCACTCTATAATAGATAATGATAAGAGTTTATAGTGGGGGAAGAATCAAGATAATTCCTTTGATGAGATGAAAATAAAGATCAATCAAGCATAAGTGATCACACTACCAAACTTTTAGAATCCCTTCAAAGTGGAGATAGATGTAAGTGCATATGCCATGGGAGCAGTATTGATGTAGGGAGGAAGGCCCATTTGTTATTATTCATAAGTATTTCATGGGGTGATTATCAACTACCCTACCTATGACAAGGAATTGTATGCTCTAGTTCAAGTTGTCAAGAAGTGGAAGCACTATTTGATGGGAAAGGAGACCATCATCCACATATATCACCATCCACTATAGTATTTGGTGGCCGAGAGTAAGTTACAACAAACCAGGAATTACAAGTGGATGGGGTTTTTACAACAATTTCATTTGGTCATAAACTATAAGAAGGGTAGAAAAAATAAGCTCGCAGACATGCTTTCACAAACACCCACATCCAATATTTCAACTTTGGTAACTCTAATGCACATGGAGCCTTTTACCCCTGATTCATATAAATAGGAATATATAGAAGATGAGGACTTCAAGGAGGTATTTCAACAGCTACAGGGCCAAATTCATATAGAATAAGGTGATGGAAAGGATGACTATGATTTCCAGAATGCATTACTTCACAAGCTCGACAAGATCTATGTTCCTAAAGGTGAATTATTGCATATTATTAGAGAGGCTCACACCTCCAAGGTTGTAGGAAATTTTAGTGTTGGGAAGACAATTGATAACTTATAGAGGTATGTGTATTGGCCTAGAATGCAAGAATATGTAGCATGGTATATTAGAGGATGTGTACTTTGTTGTACCAGCAAGCCCAACAATGGGAAGTAATGTCTATGCCATCATGTACTTGTACCCACTTGACCTTGGGAAATAATTTCCATTGATTTTGTGGGAGGTTTAACAACAACTAGGAAGGGACATGACTATCCATTTGTGGTAGTTGACACGTTAAAAAAAATGTGCATTCACATGCCTTGTAAAAATACCATCAATGGACATGAAGAAAAAAATAATTTCTTTGAACATGTCTGGGTGCACTTTTGGATACCAAGGAGCATCATCTTAGACAGGGATACTAGATTTATCAGTGCATTTTGGACTGCATCATGTAATAATATGGACACTTGTTGGATTATTGAGAGGGGGGGTGAATTAGTAATAGAGAAATTTAATCCTTTTCCACCATAAACTACAAGTTTTATATCAATGTAGCATTATCATCCAATATTTGCAGAGTAAATAAACAATGAAAAAATGAACAGTCATACACATACACAATACAACAATGTTTTACGTGGAAACCCAAAGTGCAAGAAAACCACAAAATGTTTTTTCTTATATGTCTTTAAGAATTACATTCATTGGAAGCACCAACTTCCTTTGTTTTCTAGCTGCAAATAGAAGGAGGCTCCAACCCCCTAGTTTCTCAGGATACACCCTGAGGGAAACTCCAATTCCCAAATTATCTGGCTACAACCCCCTATGTTCTTTGGCTACAAACGGAAGGTGGATACAATCACCTATCCTTTCCCTGTCCAATCGCCCTGAAATATAAGTAGAATGATGGAACCACTATCACACTATCACTATGAGATATATTATTTTAAACCTATACCAACCAACCTGTAATCAACATGTACCATAAACAAGTGCATCAACCATGCACCAACTTCTACATCAACCTATAATTAGCCTATAACATAAACAAGTGCATCAACCATGCACCAACCTGTACCATCAACGAGTGCATCAACCATACACCAAATATGTATCAATCATGCATCAAATATACATAAACTATGACTCATCAATATGTACCAACATCATCAACTATACACCTCATGTATGTACCAACTCATCAACTAATTGTCTCAACCATGTACCCAACATGCACCTCAACCATATACCAAATACATATACCAATATAACCATCAAAATTTCTCTAGCAATACATAACATTATCCATAACCAAATACCATAAACTATTACATCAAACCATGTGCCACAACCTCACTGTTATACAACCTCTATTTGTAACATACCTCAACCAAAATCCCTCATGAATTTCATCATCCAAATATGATTTGTAAATCTATAATAGACCTGGTGTATATGATCACATTCCTAGAAACCTTCCTTAACTTTAACAACAAGAGACTAACATTTTATCAAACTTTACTTTAGTCTCACATAACTAATTTTGGATTAGTCAAAAACCCTAACTTGCAATAATGATAACTATGTACCTATAATGAATAAAGATATGAAAATGGTACATGAAGTTCTTCGGTGTATTTTATGAAATTCCTCCAGATTTCACTACTTGGAACTTCTCAGAAAAGGAGTTATAGAAAAAATGGCATACCTTGTTGAATTTTGGCTTATTCTAGAGAGAGAACTTGTAGAGTGTGCCCCACAAAAATGTTTGTTGTATGGATCTGAAAATTTTACACATAATACTATAGACAGTAGTATAACCAAAACATTTTTTCTTACTAAATTTGGATCTGTTATGAATAAGTTATGATGATTTTACCTGAAACACTTGTTTTAGACTAGTTTCAAGACTAACCACAAACCCTATTTTCCACGGCATGTAACTCCAAAAATAAAATAACCCACAAGATGAAATTTGTATCACAGCTACTTGGATGTGTTTCCTCAATGGCCTCCCAATTTCACAGTCTGAATAATTCTAGAAAAACATTTATTGCGAAAATGGTGAGATGACCTCTAAATAATATACCTTAGAAAACATCATCAAAAGAATTTATCCTCTCTTGAATTTTGGCCTTCTTTACTTCACCTTCTCTCTAAAATTCGGATTATATATACTTTTCTTACTTCAGTCACTTGTATATATTCAATTTATCAAGTGTGATTAAAATGAGAGATCCTTGCTTCTTATTTATACTTTCATGTAGCTTCCTCAAGGGGTTACCTTTTAAGCATCTTAACCCACTTTCCTTATTTTAGGTTTAACCCACTTCTAACCACTTGTCCACTTAGTAATTTCTCCATTAACTTTATTACTTAAATAATTTATTTTGTATCCAATTTGACTTATAGTACACGCATCACTTCACTTTACCTCAAGGGGTTACTTTCTAACCATCTTAAACCACTTTCCTTATTTTAGGGCTAACCCACTTCCGACCACTTGTCCACTAAGTAATTTATCCATTAAATTATTATTTAATTTATTTATTTTGTATTCACTTTGACTTATAGTACTCTAATCACTTCACTTTATTATTTACCTTCTAAAATCTCTTAAACCACTTTGACTACTTTGACCTTTTGGGGATTCTATATGACTCATGAGGGTTCTCCAACTTCACATGGCCATAACACTCTAACCATCAAGAGTTATGTGACATTCCACATACCACCGGAAATGGCATGACATGTACTATCCATATAGAATATTATTACCAGCAAATATTTCAAAACTCATACCATTATCCATCAAACAAACTTGGGTCCATTACTCAAACCTTTCTCCAAATTCACATGGCCAAAACTCTCTAACCATGAGGAGTTATATGACATTCCACATACCACCGGAAATGGAAACTCTTGTACTATCCATCTAGATTAGTGTTACCTACAAATAAAAAATCATATCATTATCCATCAAAAAAACCTGGGTCCATTACCCAAACCTTTGTGCTACCAGAATTTGCTACTGGACTTTCTTCAAGGGTTGACATCAATGACAACCAACCCAAGTAATCAACAATATCCCCCTTTGGCATTGATGGAAACACTCTGATGCAATACTGAAGTCATATCACTCGTGCTCCCCATGTGACCATCATTCCCCCTGGAACCATGCCTTTGTGCTCTTTCTCCAAGCATTTACCTTTTCATATTATAATTCCCCCCCCCTTTGTCATCAATGGAAAAGGTATATTTCCATCTGGGGATGCTCCCCCTAACTAAAATCTCCTTGGGGATACTCCCCCTGATTGAAATCTTCCTGAAACTGATATTCCAACTTGAACTATCCTCTTTATGGTTCTTCCTCGTGTAAATCTAAAACATATAAGATAAGCATTCAAAAGCATTCATTTTGGAGTAGAAGTTACTGCGAGTCTTTGGCGTAGATACTCAAAGGCTTCTCGTGGAAGTGGTTTTGTAAATATGTCTACCACTTGTTCTTTTGTGCCCACACATTCAAGTCTGATGTTCTTCCCTATAACCTGTTCCCGTAGAAAGTGATATTTGATTGGAATGTGATTTGTCTTAGAGTGCATCACTGGGTTATTTGAGATACTGATAGTGCTTGTATTATCAAAATAGATTGGAATGGTATCCTCATACTCAACCTGTATATCTTTCAGAGTTTGTTTCATCCATAGAACCTATGTACAACATCCTGTTGTTGCAATATACTCTGCCTTGGATGTAGATAAGGACATTGATGATTGTTTCTTCCTTAGCCATGATACTAAATACTCACCCAATTAGAACGTTTCTCCATTGGTGCTTTGTCGATCATCAATGAAACATGCCCAATATACATCTATGTAGGCAATAAGCGATAGATCCTTTCCTTTTGGATACCATAATCCAAACTCTTATGTTCCTTTGAGATATTTGAAAATCCTCTTTACTACTAATATATGTGATTCCCTTGGTTTTGCTTGAAATTGTGCCACCTGTCCAACTGCATGCATTACATCTAATCTGGATGTTGTCACATATAATAAGCTACTAATCATTGACATGTATTTCCTCTGGTTTGTATAATTTGAATCATCATCTTTTCTCAACTTGCAACTAGTTTTCATAGGAGTGGTAACTAGTTTGCAATCTTCCATTCCGAACCTCTTTAGCATTTCTCTGATATACTTAGTTTGAGAAATAAAAAGTCCTTGGTTTCTTTGACATTTTTGAAGGCCCAAAAATAAGGAAATTTCTCCAAGTAATGACATTTCAAATTCATTTTGCATGTCCTTTGCAAATTTCTATCTTAACCTGTCATTAGTACTTCCAAAAACAATATCATCAACATGAATTTCAATTAATAAAATACTACCTTGAGTTACCTTGATGTAGAGTTTGTTGTCTACGCTTCCTTTCCACAGTTTGTAGGGATTTTTTCATTGTTGTTTCTGAGCATTACTCTATTTTGAATGTGAGTTGTTGTATGCACTGCACATGTCCAAAACATATCTATCAATTTGGAATCCATTAGCATTGTTCGAGCCATTTACTATGTAATTATCATACATTATGATAATGTTCCTTTGTATCTGAACCAATCTATGTATCCATGCGCTCTTTAATTTTCATATATCTATCCAAACCTACTATTTGTTCTTACAAATCCATCTCTGTCCATACTATCCAAGACTCTACATGCGCAACTGTCCATAATGTTGACCCATTTATCACTATACTATCATGAATTCTTGATTAATATATCAAACTATACTTCTGGTAACTGACTGCTCTGGATTTGTCTTCTCAAACTCTGTAAGTTGCTCGAAGGATGGTTCTTTGGTCTGTCATAGCTATCACATAGAATCCCCCTATCTAATATTCATATTACCTGGGAATCCCTAAGCTAGATGGATCATAACAATTCCTTCTCTAATGTGTATTCATCATCATATTCATTAGTAGATTCATCATCATATTCATTGGTAGATTCATCATCTCTCTGATCTCTGACTTCTTTATTTATGTCTGTGGATTCATCTTTCACTACAATGCTTGAAAGTACAATCTATTGAACCTATTACTTATTTAACTGTCCTTCTTTTCTTTCATTTATTTTCTAAACCTTTCTATATCTGACATATTTATTTTTCTCTGTATAATTTTCTTCATCTCGTTTTATTGTCAATCTTGTTATCTTTGGGACCTGTTCTCCATGTTTTCTTATCCATACTTTCTTATATTTGATACCAGTGTTCTCTTTCATGGAAGTATCGATCATGCTTCTACAATCACTAGATATGTGTCCATAGTTATGACATTTGTAACATTCAATGTTACATGGGGACACATAGGAATTTCTTGCTTGAACATTTTTGTAATCCCTATAATATGCAACCTTATGTCCAAAATTAGTACAATAAAAACAATGACCATAAAATAAATTTTCATACCTGGGAGTGAATGACCTTCTTTGTGGTGTAGTCCTTCTGAAATTCTATCTTGACTGGTCATGATCATGATTGAAGATTCTTTGTGGCTTGTGTTAGGGCCATCATTTCTCTTTTTAGTAAGGGTCGGTCTTAGTCGAGTCAGGGTCTGCGTGTCAAAGAATGTGAGGCCAGCTACTAAAAAATAGAGGAGTTGAGGTCAACAAGTGGTTGGTTGGTCCTTGGAGTCGGGAAAGGATGTTAGAGTCAAAACATGTGTAAATGGTATGAGTCTGCTCCAAAAGAGTCAGGTCCTATCAAAAAGGAAATTTTACATGATGAGGGTTGAAGCAGGTTGTTAAATAAAAGTCTCATCGGAAAGCTCAAGCACCATCATTAGCTCATTATGAGGGATGAAAAATTGAAAAATCACATTGCTCGTATCACATATCCTATGCATCCCTTATCAATTGTACTTTACATGCCTCAAAGTGTACTCATGTGGATGTGTTGTGGAAAATCTTTAGTTCACTTCGAAACATCCAGTCGTCATGAATTCAGTGTTCCTTGTCATGTTTCCAACTCTCACTCTCTCTGTTATAAAATCCATATGTTCAGCATGCATTCTATTCATCAGTCAAAGTTATGCCCTATTTGTAGTTTCTTTTTTGCAATCCCGGGTTGATCGACGTTTCCTTCCTTAGGCCCGTATCAAATTCACCGCGTGCAGGACAAGTATGAGTTGTGTAATGGAAACCTCCTTGAGCATAAGGAAAGGCACGTGAAGTGGCAGAAGTGCTGAGACCAAGCCCCAGATATTAACATTGATAAACGAAGATCCAAAGGTTAGAGCGTCCTTTGAGCAGTTTGGATGCATGGATTTTTGCAAAAAAGTCCAAGGATTCAATATGATACTAGATGAGCATTTCAAACTCAGTTTCGATGGTTTTTGCGTGGTGATTACAGGTGTCACTATTTGTGTAACAGAAAAAACTCTGTCGATCGGGACATAGATCCCTCTGCGTGACGAAAGGTGGTTCAAAGGCATGTCCTTGGACACGAGGTGCTATGAATACTTCATCAAACGAGTATATTTAGATGGGAAGGTCGAGGCAAGTGTCCTGAGTAAAAATTTGTAGGAACCTTTCTAGAAACTCCTGGGAGTGATTAGGAAACATTTCACTTGTGAGAGGAGGTTCGATAGAGTATATTCACATCACATTATATTATTGATGCACTTCAAAGGAAGGAGGCCATTAAACCTACCCTTTTTCTTACACCAGAACCTCTCAGAGATGGAAGACAACACCTAGGATGAAGCAGATCAATCGAAAAGGAAACTCTCTCATGTCTTGTTGATTAATTTGTTGGTAGTTAATGAATTAATATGGTTGGGAAGCAGATGGGAATTCATTCTTAATCACAACAAGCATCCCCCAAGACCCAAAAGGAGATTTCCCTCCACTCACAGAATGGGTAATATCATACCGCACAGAGGTGGAAGTGGGAGTGGTCATGTAGGAAGAAAGGACATTGGAATACTGGTCTCCCCAACAGCAACCACCTCGGAGAAGGAGCGAGCCAAAGAAGAAAAAGGAAGTCTAGGAAACCCGATTCCCAAATGAACCGCGCGCAAATTCAGACATCGAAGAATTACTTATGCACTCCATTCAGTTGGAACTTGTTGAAGGTACAAGTTGAGAAAGACAGAGAAAAATGAGGAAGAAAGATGTCAAAAGTGGGGATGTTTGTGAGCCATCTCAGTAGTTTAAATGAGCCCAACTCGCTATCACCAATCTTTACCAGGAAAACAGGGAACTAAGATAACATTTAGTGGAAAATACCCTTGAGGTATCAACATCAAAAGACCGTGAAGGAAATGTGACGTGGCTCAAGAGACAGTTCAGGGAAGCGTAGGATACAATAGTTCAACAATGAAAATCACAAAGGATGTCGGAGGAAAGGAATGCGAAGCACTTCAGAGAAGGCGAAGAGTCTGGGGAGAAAGTCCGCGCATTTTTCAGCAGTGCGCAGAAGAAACATGATTAACTGGGTGTGTTTTCTATTCTCAAACGCAACGTATATTTCAACAGTTTTGAAAAAGGCTTCACCCTTAGATGGTTTTGTCATTTTGTTAACGACAACGACAGTTAATAGTAAATCGCCACGAACGCACCCTAGAAGATGAGAAATGTTGTAGAAAATTGAGGTCATTACAGTGGATGGTGTGACGCTGACAGAGAACTTGATTGTTCAGAAACCATGCCAAAGGAAGGCATCGACATATCACCCTCTTTGTGATGAGACCTTGCTGATAGTCAAACCCTCATGGAAAAGACATGCAGTTATGATACGACCAAATACAGTTGGTTTCTATTCATGTAAGGAGCATACGAAAGGAAACTTTAGCAGAAGTAGGAAGTTTCCTAAATACTAGGGATATTAGTTAGAGCACAGGACAACCCAAGTGGTGCCCTATGCCTATATATATATATATATTTTTCGATGTAAGCCAGGTTGGTTAGAAAACTAGTGTAGACAGTGACTATTGAATGTAGTTTGAGCTCAATCAAAATTTAATGCAAAAGTCCTGAAGATTTGATGGAAATATTCTAATTATAGCAATTGGATGTATTGTTTCCTTTATTTACATATGTACTTCCTGTATTCTTTATTCATATCTATTTATGTATGAATAGGAATGTAATTTCAAACCTAGGATTCACTACGCAACACCCTGGTATTTGCACCATTTAGACAAACCTTATTTCTTCTAAAGTTAACTCTAAACTCATCCTCATCAGTGCTCTAAGTCGCTTCATATGTTTTTCTCCTCGCCACACACAATGAATTTAAACTAAAAATTGTTGCTTTCTTAGCCTTTATCCTCTCAATTTAAGTTATCAAGTCATTTGTTTCTATTGTTTGTTTTAAATCAACTCCATAGCTCGAGGTATTACTCTTTTCGCCAATAGAACCAGAACTTATTATTCAAAGGTGTTAAATCTAGTTGACATATTAAAGCCATATCCTATACTGAGATAACTTCTCCCGAGAGAGTCGTCTCCAGGTCTGAAAGGCTAGTTTCGAGTCTCAAAGTTGGTTTTTAGGTTGCCTCTATCATTTGTTTTTCAGTCGAATGAGTTTATAGAGAGATAACATTCTCGCACCATTTCCGAGGACAGAATTGAATAAATTTTCCCTGGGAGAACGACTAAGGTTATATTTTGTCCTCTGAGGGTAACAGAGGGACAAACATCTATATTGGCTGAAACCTTTACCCTGATGACTCTAGTCAAAAATACTAGTAGCACAAAGTAGCATGATTCAGGAACCTTGGATCCGAAGACGATCTATACCAGAGAAAATCTTGACCCAAACCCTATAGAGCATGTGTGTGACCCCGAGAAAATTTTGCACAGGATGAGGGAGAAAGTGTTGGACCCATTCTATTACCTGTACAGAAGCCTATCCTTACCCAAAGACGATGCACAAAGCATTGATGACCTTGATTATGACGCCTTTCTCGAGAAAACCTTGTTCAGATCTAAGTCAAAAACCAGTTTGGACGATATAGTTTTCGACCAGAAGAGGTTTCAAGCTCTGATACCCAAGAACACTCTCCAAAACCCTAATCCTCATAGATTCATGCCCTCCATATTCTCCCCCCTCATTATGTCATCCCAACTGCATGATTTTCCCCAGAATTATAGCTAGAGGATCAAGCTCTATGATGTTGAAGGGAACGTTTTAGCCCAAAATAATCTAGATTGGTTCAATGATTTTGTCGACCTAGAGGAGGTAGACTATGAAGATGCAAAAATGAGGTTGTTCATGTAGAGTCTTTCGGGGGATGTGAGGAAGTGGTTCAAAGCCCTCCCAACAGAAAACATTCGAGACTTCGTCGTATTCAAAACATCTTTCATTGCTAGATGGGGAGACAAGAAGAACCCCTTGCAACTATTGACGGAGTACAATAACATGAAGAGGATGTCAGAGGAGACGATACAAGAATTCTTGGCCCAGTTCATGAGGTTTTACAACTCAATTCCTACATAATTCCAGCCACCTCCTGGGGCCACGCAAATGCGATACACCGATTCCTTCAAGCGATACACCGATTCCTTCGACAGTGGTTTCACCTTGTTGTTAAGAGAAATAAGATCAACTAATATAGATGCCATGATGACCGATGCTATCAAAGTCGAGGTAAAGCTAATGGCGTTGGAAAGATCAAACAAATATTCAACAGAGGCGACAATAAACCCCAAGGGGATGCACGTCCATCGACATCTTGATCCTCAGACAAAAAATTCGAATTGATGATGAAGACGATGGAGAAAATGATGGAAAGAATGTCCATGGGAAACAAACTTGTTTCCCAAGAACAACACGACCCCCAGCCCATAAATCAGAACCTCAGAAGGGGTCAATCCCCTCAGATCAGACAAAGATACCACAACGACCAACAAATGAGGCCCCCATTTCAAAAAAATTACATGGACAAAGATTTCGATCAAATGTTTGAAGATCAAATGCACTGCTGCAATGACAAAGACACATGTGTGTTTTTGAAAAAGAGGGAACACGATCGATATATGAGTGAAAACAACAATTTTATGATGGAAACAGATGATGCGTTGTCTTGGGAAACAAAAGAATTCAAGAAAGGTTATCACAACGCCATTATGCAGTTCTGAAAGAAATACAGCCTCAGAAGCAAAAAGGTGTCTGTGGAGTCTCAGCAGTAAAATCCCACTAGAGAGTATTAGCAGCCAAATCCCATCAGGGAGCCTCAACAGACAAATATCATAAGGAAACCTTCAGTGGATACCCCTTCCAAAAGTTTCCCAAAGTCAAACAAGCTGACCAAGGATTTGTATGAAAAGGTGAAGTCAAAGGGGGAAGCCCCAAAGAAAACATCGGATCCAAGATGGGAAACACATAGTAGAGAGATAGAAAGGGTCTCTTCCCCTTTTAGCCTTGAGAATGAAATGGCAAAGATCAAAATATCTATCCCATTTAATGAACTTATCAAAAAGGGTGAGTATCAGAAGCAGATTATTAAAATGTTGAAAATGGGAGAAACCCCAGACACTTTGAACGTTTAGGATGATCACCCTGCTATTTTATTTGGTCCATGCGTAGAGGAAACAAATGATACTAAGGACGTTCCCCCATTCTATGTCAGTCTAAAGGTCCATGACATGACTCTTCATAATGTCATGCTGGATTCAGGTGTGTCACACAACCTCATGCCAAAGGTAATCATGGACGAGTTGGGTTTGGACATCACTAGGCCCTATAAGGACCTCTTCTCTTTTGATTCAAGGAAAGTCAAATGTTTGGGTCTCATCAAAGACCTGGTCGTGTTGCTGGCTCAAATCCCTTATGAAAAATGTCATGGATGTGGTCGTGGCCAATATACCCCCTAAGTTTGGCATGCTGTTAGCCAGATCGTGGGCTGCGAAACTAAAGGGAACTCTACAAATGGACATGGCATATGCTATCATTTATCTCTTTGGCCAAGAGAGAAAGTTATACATAGAAGTACTAATAAAGTACATGGTAAGAATTAAGACATAGCTAAATAACCACCCCATCTACTCCATCGATACTGACATCGACTCTTCCATCTTATACAATGAACTGAATTTCGAAGAGGAAGAATCGACAACTATCATGACCGTTGATGACAAAATTGCACAAAGTGAAACAAAGTGCGCATAACCAAGGAATCGCGCGAAGAAAGAGATATGGAACATGAGTTTAGATGGATTTGTCAACAAGGAAGGAGCAGGGGTTGGCATGTGGATATGTCCTCCTAAGGTAGTTTTGAAACTCTTCTCATACAAGCTTGCTTCTGACTGTACAAACAACTTGGTTGAGTATGAGGCATTGATTCTGGGTCTGAAAGTATTGAAATAATTTGGTGCAAAAATGATATCGGTGCATGGGGAATCCAAGATAATTATAAACCAAGTAAAGGGCATATATCAATCTAGGAACCCCAGGTTGAGAGCATATAGGAACCTAGTGCTCGATCTCCTCGAAGAGTTCCCAGAATATAATTTTTCAGCCATCTTGAGGGAGAAAAATCAGATCGCCGATGCATTGGCCACCTCGGCCTCTGTTTTTAAAATTCCCATCTTTCCCAATAGAAAGTATGAGATCGAAGTCAAGCACAGGCCGATAGTGCCTGATAATATCAAATACTGGCAGGTGTTTGAGGATGACAAATAGGTGGAGAGGTTTCTTCAAATGAGCGACGAGTTTGCTAACATGAACATTGATGATGAGTGATGCTGCGACAAAGAGGGGAGTGCATATGCACACAGTAACAATGACCCTATCCAAAACCAGATAGCTGGGAGGGACATAATACAAATAAAGAATAATTTTATCCCAAAGGGGTTGGTTCCATTGGAAAAGTTGTTTGATGAAAACAATGTGGCCAAGAACCCCAAGATCACTGCAAATGACGAAGATGTTGACGATTGCAACATCGAGACTCAGGAGAACCTGAAAATAATCAAATTGTTCAAAATGATCAGTCCATAGGTAAAACAAGATTATATAAAGATCATGAAGGATTTCCTCGATGTTTTTGCTTGGAGCTATGATGACTTAAAGGTTTATGAAACCAAAGTGATCCAGCACATCATTCCTCTAAAAGAAGACCAAAATCCCTTCAAACAAAAGTTGAGATGGATAAATCCCCTGCTGCTACCACTAATCGAAAATGAGGTAAAGAAACTCTTCGAAGATAAAATTATCATTTCTTTAAGGTTTTCAAAGTGGGTGGTCAACTTGGTACCTATAAGAAAAAAGAGCAGCGAAATAAGATTATGTGTGGATTTTCGAAACCTGAACAAAGTGTCCCTCAAGGACCACTACCCGCTCCCTAAAATGGACTATATTCTGTAGAAGGTTGTAGGGTCCCAGAATATGTCCATGCTGGACGGTTTTTCAGGTTACAATCAGATCCTGGTACACCCGGATGACAGGGAAAAGATGACTTTTACCACACCATGGGGGACGTTCATGTATGCAAAGATGCCTTTCGGTTTGATGAACGTTAGAGCTACCTTCCAAAGGGAAATGGAAATATCATTTGTTGACCAAAGGGAAAAATTTATCGTAATCTATCTAGATGACATCACGGTGTACTCTGACTCTGACAAACAACACCTCGAGCATCTAAAGAAGGTGTTCCAGAAATGCAGTAAATTCAGAATATCATTGAATCCCAAAAATTCACATTTTAAGATGCAAGAAGGGAAGTTGTTGGGGAACATCATCTCAAAGGACGGCATTAATATATACCCCAGTAGGGTTGAAGGAATTCTGAAAATCGTCACTCCACGCAGTAATAAGGAGGTGCAATCTTTCCTGGGAAAGGTAAATTTCTTGAGAAGATTCATCCCAAAGCTAGCAGAATTTATAAAACATATCATGTGCATGCTCAGAAAGGGGAATGAGATTAAGTGGAACCCTAAAGCCAGAAAATCATTTGAATATATCAAGGTAGCGCTGACTAAATCTCTCGTGTTGGCCAACCCAGAATTCACGAAATACTTCATCTTATTTTCATTCACCTAGGAGCATACCAATGTCGGCATGTTGTTACAAAAGGATGATTAGAACTTTGAGAACCCTATATCCTATTTCAGCATGATGTTGAGGGACTCTCCACTGAGGTATGACATCATGGAAAAACAAAAATACACCTTAGTAAAATCCCTAAAGGAGTTTAGAACGTACATATTACACTCTCACATTATAGCTTACATGCCCAAAAACTCAATCAAGGATATCCTGACTCAACCAGACCCTGAGGGAAGAAGAGGTAAGTGGATATCGACCATGTTGGAATATGACTTGGAAATTAAACCCATGAAGCTGATCAAAGGTTGGGGCCTTTCATAGTTGATGGTGCAGTCAGACTGCGATGTCTCAGGAATGAACTTCATCGTTGATCTGTCAGAGAACCCTCAGGAAGAAACAATTATGTAGGTGTCTCAAGAGTTTGTTGATTCACCGTGGTATACAAACATCATCTATGTGTTGAGAAATCTGCAAGACCCTCTAAGTTTAAGTAATACCAAGGCCAGATTCTTAAAACTCAAAGTTGTTAAGTTATGCATCTTGGATAACTCACTGTACTGGAAATATCCCGAAGAGATATTGCTGAGTTGTTTGCTGGAAAATGACGTGAAGCGAGCTATGAAAGAGTTCCATAAATGCGACTTTGGAGAGCATCATTACTGGAAAACCAATATGCATAAAATCCTGAGAGCAGGCTACTATTGGCCTAGCATCTTCGTGAACGTTTACAAAGAAGTTTCCAGTTGCCATGAGTGTCATATTTTTTATGGAAGAAGGAAGCTATAACCCCTGCCCCTGAAACTGATCTTGTTCGAAGCTCCTTTCATGCAATGGGGCTTTGATTTTCTAGGGGAAATCCATCTTCCATCCTCGGTGCAACACGGATGGATACTCACAGCCATAGATTACTTCACGAAATGGATAGAAGTGATTCCAATGAAGCAAGCTACTAACACAATCATCATTCAATTTCTGGAGACAAATATTCTTTCGATATTTGGATGCCCTATCAAGATCATAATAGATAATGCGGCCCCATTCAAGTCCAAGAAGATGGAGAAGTTTTGTCAGGACTAAAACATAAACCTAGGACATTATACAACGTATTACCCGCAGGGAAATGGGTTAGCAAAATCATCAAATAAAATCTTGACCAGGATCATCAAAAGCCTTCTGCAAGATAACAAGAAGGCCGGGCATAAGAACCTTATTTACATGTTGTGGGTAGATAGGGTCACTACCAAGAATTCCATATCGACCTCTCCATTCCAGATCATATACGACGCATATGCAATTTTCCCCACCTCACTGGGGTTACCCGTTAGGAAGTTGTTGTAGGAGAAGGAGGCCAAGCCAGATGACGCCTAGAGGAGGATAAATCAGCTAATTCACACACAACAGATGAGGGAGAAGGTGTTCAATCAATCACAACTCCACCAGGAAAGGATAAAGAAAACCTTCGACAAGCATTCTAATCAAGAAGATTTTCAGATGGGGGACATGGTTCTAAAATGGGATGCGAAGAACGAAGACAAAGGTGATCACAAAAAATTCAATCATCTCTGGATGGGTCCATTCAGAATCAGTGCATATCATGGCAACAATGCTTATTTATAGAAGAGATTGATGGAGAAGGCATTGGTTGGGGTCCTCTAAACGAAAGGTTCCTCAAACACTATTTGGTGCAATAAAGTCCATTTAAATCACATGTCACTGTAAATAGTCATTTTTTTATTTTTTTTTAGGTTAGGCATTTTCTAGTTAGTATGTCAGCAGAAAATTGAAGCATGAAGTGAAGGCCCTAAGTTTATGTTGATTCTGTTAGAAGTTGTGCAAATAGGTTTAGGATGTGTTTTGTTTTTCATGTTTGAGTGTCTGAAAGTCAAATAAAGCCCAGTAATTAGGCACCCAGATTGTTGTTCTTTTCTACCTCACTGGGAGGATAGCATCCCCATTGGAGTCAGCTATTACTGCCATCATTTCTCTTTTTAGTAAGGGCCAGTATTAGTTGAGTCAGGGTCTGTGTGTCAAATCATGTGAGGCCAGGTACTGAAAAACAGAGGAGCCAAGGTCAGCAAGTGGTTGGTTGGCCCTTGGAGTCGAGAAAGGCTTTTAGACTCAAAACATGTGTAAATGGTATGAGTCTGTTCCAAAAGAGTCGGGTCCTATCAAAAAGAAAATTTTACGTGATGAGGGTCGAAGCAAGTTGTTAAATAGAAGTCACATTGGCAAGTGAAAACACCATAATCAACTCATTATGAGGGATGAAAAATTGAAAAATCACGGTGCTTGTATCACATATCCTGTGAATCCCTTATCAATTGTACTTTACACACCTCTAAGTATACTCATCGTGTGGATGTGCTGTGGAAAATATTTAGTTCTCTTCGAAACATCCAGTTTCCATGAATTCAGTGTTCCCTGACACGTTTCCACCTCTCACGCTCTCTATTATAGAATTTGGATGTTCGGCATGCATTCTATTCATCATTCAAACTTATTCCATGTTTGTAGTTTCTTCTTGCAAGCCTCGATTGATTGAGTTTTCCTGCCTTGGGCCTGTATCGAATTCACCGCGTGTAGGACAAGTACGAGTTGCAACATGGCAACCTCCCCGAGCATAAGGAAAGGTGTGCGAAGTGGAGGTCAGAGCATCCTTGATAAATGAATATATGGAGGTCAGAGCATCCTTTAGGCAATTCAGATGCATGGATTTTTGTAGAAAAATCCAAGGATTCAATATGAGACTAGTTGAGTAGTTCACACTCAGTTTCGACGATTTCCACGTGGTGATTGTGGATGTCACTATTCATATAACAAAAGAAACTCTCTCGACTGTGAAAAATATCCCTTTGCACAGAGAAAGGTGGTTCAAAGGCATGTCCTTGGACATGAGGTGCTATGAAGACTTCATCAAATGAGAATATTTAGATGGGAAGGTCGAGGCGGGCGTCCCAAGTAAAAATTTGCAGGAACCTTTCTAGAAACTCCTAGGAGTGATCAGGAAATATTTCACTTGTGAGAGGAGGATTGATAGGGTATATTTGCATCACATTAGATTATTGATGCACTTCAAAGGAAGGAGGTCATTAAACCTACCCTTTTTCTTACACCAGAACCTTCGAGAGATGGCAGACAGTGCCCAGGATGAAGCATATCAATCAAAAAGGAAACTCTCTCATGTCTCTCTAATTAATTTGCTGGTAGTTGAGGAATTAAGATGTTTGGGAAGTGACTGGAATTCATTCTTGATCACAACAGGCATCCCCAAATACCCAAAAGGAGATTTACCTCCACTCGCAAAAAGGGTAATATCACACCGCGCAGAGGTGGAAGTGGGGGAGGTCGCGTAGGCAGAAAGGACATTGGAAGCCTGGTCCCCCCAACAACAACCACCCCAGAGAAGGGGAAAGGAAAATAAGAACAAGGAATTCAGGGAAACCCGAGTCCCAAACAAACCGTGCACAAATTCAGTCGCCGAATAATTACTTATGCGTGCCATTTGGATGGAACCTATTGAAGGTACAAGTAAAGAAAACTGGAGAAGAATGAGGAAGACAAATGTTGAAAGCCTGGATGTTCATGAGATGTCTCAATAGTTGAAATGAGTGCAACTTGCTATTTTTTAGCTTTACCAGGAAAATAGGGAACTAAGACAACGGTTAGCGGAAAATACCCTTGAGGTATCAACATCACAAGGCCGCGAAGGAAACATGATGTGACTCAAGAGACAGCTCAGGGAAGTGCAAGATATAATCGTTCAGATGCACAAAGAACAGAGGACATCAGAGGAAAGGAATGTGAAGCACTTCAGAGAAGGTGAAGCATCCGGGGAGAAAGTTCGCGCATTTTTCTCCAGCACGTAGAAGAAACAAGATTAACTCGTTGTGTTTTGTATTCTCAAACGCAGCGCAGATTTCGACAGTTTTTAAAAAGGCATCACCTTTAGATAGTTTTGTCATTTTGGTAATGGCAGCGACAATCAATAGTCACTCACCATGAACACACCCCAGCATAAGAGAAATGCGGCAGAAAATCAAGGTTGTTACAGTGGATGGTGGGAGGATGAAAGAGAACTTGATTTTTCAGAAACCCTATCAAAGGAAGGCATTGACACATCACTCTCTTTGTGACATGACCCCGCTGATAGTCGAACCCCCGTGGCAAAGAAAAACGGTTATGATACAACCGAATGCAGTTGGTTTCTATTCATGGAAGGAGCATACGAAAGGACATTTTAGCAAAAGCAAGCATTTTTGTAAATACTAGGGATCGTATTTAGAGAGTAGGGAAACCCAAGCATTTCCCTATGCCTATATATCTTTTTCTTTCAATGTAAGCCGGCTTGGTTTGCAAACTAGTGTAGACAATGAATATTGAATGTAGTTTGAGCTCGATCAAAATTTAATGCAAAAGTCCTGAAGCTTTGATGAAAAGATTCTAATTGTAGCATTTGGATGTATTGTTTCCTTTCTTTGCCTACATACTTCTTGTATTCTTTATTCATATCTATTTCAGTCTGAATAGGAATGAAATTTCAAACCTAGGATTCACTGCGCAACACCCTGGGATTCACGCCATTTAGACAAATCGTCTTTCTTCTAAAGTTAACTCTAAATTCATCCTCAGCGGTACTCCGAGTTTCTTCATATGTTTTTCTCCTTGCCACACACAATGAATTTAAACTGAAAATTGTTGCTTTCTTAACCTTTATCCTCTCAAGTTTAGTTACCAACTCATTTGTTTCTATCATTTGTTTTAAATCGACTCCATAGCCCGAGGTCTTACTCTTTTATCTAATAGAACCAGAACTTATTATTCAGAGGTTTTAAATCTAGCGGACATCTTAAAGCCATAGCCTATACCGAGACAACGTCTCCCGAGAGAGAGCTCTCTAGGTCCAAAAGGCTAGTTTCGGTTCTCAAAGTTGGTTTGTAGGTTGCCTCTGTCATTCTCTTTTTAGTCGGACGAGTTTACAGAGAGATAACATCTTGAACATGGATTGTCTTCTTGCATATGTATCTTCAATATTTTTCTTAGATTCTTCTTGATCATGACTCCTTCCTTTGAGTACTTTTGCATAACTCTTTCTATTTTCTTCATTCTTCTTTTCTAGCAACCTAGAGTGCTTCTCTTCATTCTCTATAACTGATGTGGATGTTTCTGTCTCTTCAATGTTCTTTATGAGATTGACGATTTTACTTCTCAATGTGACATATTCTTCTTCAAGCTTCTCAAACTCTTCTTCTTTCTTCATTATCTGAGACTTCATGACTTCTTCTGTTCTTTTAGCTTCTTGAAGTTGAATTTTTAATGTGATTATTTCTTCTTCAAGTTATTTCTCTTCTTGACCAAAATCTTCCTCAAGATGGTTTAGGTCGTTAGTTCTTTCCTTAATATGATCTGTCAATATCTTCTCTCTCATTTCTACTTCTTCCTTCTGTGCTGCTATGTTGGTTTCCAAATACTGCTTTTGATATTCAAGATTTTCTTCAATATTTATGGCTTCTTCTAGCTGAGTTCTTAAGTTCTCTATGACCTATTGGGCTTCCTAAAAATGTGAAAACTTTTCTTTTGTTTCATCAATTCTTTCTTGAGTGACTTATTTTCTTCTCTTAGTTCATCTAAAGAATTAATCAATTCTACTTTATAATTTTCTTCCTTTTTCAATTAGTTTTTATGTCCCATTTCCTTCATGGAATTCTATCTCAATATGTCCACATTTTCACAATTAAAGAAAAACAACATACCTCTGGTGATTATGTACTCTTCATCTTTTGAATCTATTTGACATGGTGAACATAATTTTTCTTGACCTGTATCTACATCTTCTTTTGCATTTTCTGAATCTACGATGGGTGAAGAATATATGTCATGTAACTTATCCCAAATTTGTTTGGATCATCAACATTTACCAACCTTTTCTCTTACTGGATTAGGTAATCCTTCCCAGATGAAATCCCTTTCTATTTTGTTATTCTTCTTCAATTCCTTGTTGGTTGCAATCTTTGCCCTTTTTGAAATACCATATCCTGTAACAACTGATAGCCAAATATAATGTCCTTGTGCTTGTAAAAATAATTTTGTCCTTCTACTCCACATCTCATACTTTAAACCATTTTGACCATTAAACATTGGTACTCCATTCTCAAAATAATCCATGATCTCCTTCCATCGGTTAAATTTTTTCCTGAATGAACCTTCTTTGATGTCAATTGTTGGATTACTAAGAGGGGGGGTGAATCAATAATAGAGCAATTTAATCCATTTTCACCATAAAATGCAAGTGTAATATCAATGTAGAATTATCATCCATTAGTTTCATAGTAAATAAACAATGAACAAATGAGAAATCATACACATCCACAATACACTAGTGTTTTATGTGGAAACCCAAAGTGGGAGAAAATTACATTCATTGGAAGAACCAACTTCCTTTGTTTTCCAGCTGCAACTGGAAGGAGGCTCCAACCCCTTATTTTCTCAAGATACAACCTGAGGGAAGCTCCAAATCCCCAATTATCTGGCTACAACTAGAAGGAGGCTACAACCCCCTATGTTCTCTGGCTACAATCAGAAGGTGGCTACAATTACCTGTCCTTGCCCCGTCCAACCACCCTGAAATATAAGTAGAATGATAGAACCACTGTCATACTATTACTGTGAGATATACTATTGTAAACCTATACCAATTAACCTATAATCAACCTGTACCATCAACAAGTGCATCAACCATGCACCAACCTATACCAAACAATCTGTAATCAACATGTACCATAAACAGGTGCATCAACCATACAACAACCTGTACCTCGACCTATAATCAACCTGTACCATAAACAAGTGCATCAACCATGCACCAACCTGTACATCAACCTATACCATCAATGAGTGCATCAACCATATACCAAATATGTACCAATCATGCATCAAATACACATAAACTATGACTCGTCAATATGTACCAACATCATCAACTATACACCCCATGTATGTTCCAACTCATCAACTACTTGTCTCAACCATGTACCAAACATGTACCTCAACCATATACCAAATACATATACAAATATAACCATCAAAATTTCTCTAGCAATAAATCACACTATCCATAACCAAATGCCATAAACTATATGTTCCCCACATGCTTTTCTATATAATTGGAGTGCAATACATCACGGTGGTGGGAGAGTCTAGTAATATTTGTTGTATGGATATGAAAATTGTACACAAAATACTACATATTGTACTCTAACCAATACATTTGGTCTTACTGAATTTGGATCTGTTATGAAGAAGTTATGACGTTTTTACTCGAAACACATGTTTTAGACTAGTTTTAGGACTAGCCACAAACCCTATTTTACACGGTGTGTAACTCCACAAATAAAAAGAACCACAAGCTGAAATTGTTATCACTGCTACTTGGATATGTTTCCTCAATGGCCTCCCAATTTCACAGTCTGAATCATTCTAGAAAAAACGTTATTGCGAAAATAGTGAGATGACCTATAAATAACATACCTTGGAAAGCATCATCAAAATAATTTATCTTCTCTTGAATTTCAGCCTTCTTTACTTCACCTTCCCTCTGAAATTCATCTTAGATATCCTTCGCTTACCTTAGTCACTTGTAGATATTTAATATGCTCAAGTGTGATTAAAATAAGAGAGCCTTTCCTCTTATTTATACTTTCATTTATCTTCCTTAAGGGGTTACCTTTTAACCATATTAACCCACTTTCCTTATTTTAGGGTTAACCCACTTCTAACCACTTGTCCACTTAGTAATTTATCCATTAACTTTATTATTTAAATAATTTATTTTGTATCCACTTTGACTTATAGTAAACTCATCACTTCACTTTACGTCAAGGGGTTACCTTCTAACCATCTTAAACCACTTTCCTTATTTTAGGGCTAACCCACTTCTAACCACTTGTCCACTTACTAATTTCTCCATTAACTTTATTATTTAAATAATTTATTTTGTATTCACTTTGACTTATAGTACACTCATCACTTCACTTTATTATTTACCTTCTAAAATATATTAAACGACTTTGACTACTTTGACCTTTTGGGGCTTCTAGATGACTCATGAGGGTTCTCCAACTTCACATGGCCATAACTCTCTAATCGTGAGGAGTTATGTGACATTCCACATGTTAGCACTCTGTAATTTTTGTCTGGTTGAATAGAAAAATGACAGAGGTAACTGTTTCAACCTACTTTAGAGCTGGGCACTAACCTTCTCAACTCAGAGAGGGCTCTCTCATGTCACTTGATATTTATTTGGGAATCAGTGGCTAAGTTTGGTTTGTTTTGGGGGTTTTTATAAAGTTTGTTAACAAAGAAGGGGAGGGAATATTAGGGATATGGAGTCGAAATTATGAAAGTGAAGGAAAACAATGACTGGCTAGTAGAACTCTCTAGAGGATAGAGGCTAAATGAGGCAATGAATCTGAGTTGTCAATCGAGTTTGATCAGGGTGTAATAAGAAAGAGAAAAGAAATAACTTCATCTGAGCATTACTGAAATGAATTCTAAATTAGTTAAGAGGAAATTCAAACAGTTTAAATTGCTTAAGCCGAGAGAATGACAAGATGATTTCTGAGCTTTTAACTATCCAATTTAAACTGAATATAGTGCAAATGGAAATAAATAACATAGGAAATACATACGATGAGACAAGACAAAACTCATATCACCACCATTAGAATATTTTCATAGAGACTTCAAAAGATTCTGAATATGTATTCAATTCAGCTCCAGAAAATTACAATAGGGTTTAGAAGCAACAAAAAATTGCCCTTGCACTTCTGCCAACATTAATTCATTCATAATTTCTAGTACTTATACAATTCGATTACAATGGCTAAAACTGAAATGTTTCAGCTTCTAAAACTGACTATAATAATTTCAACTGGCAGTCTCGGCATATGAACCGATCTACAATGATTAAACAAAAAATGTTTCATAAACTAGGGATGGATGTCTCTGACTACTCGACTTCCTTTGTGCCATCTATCTTGCTGTGATCCCTTGTCAAAATTGCCAGTTTCAAACGGAGCGTTTGCGCCAATTTTCGAATGTTCGAATGATTTGAAATATCATAAAATAATGATCAAGGCCCTCCTTTTATATGCATTTTTTGATATCAGGGGCAAGACAAAACGGTTTTAGGTAGACCTCTTTTCACCTCGATATTCCTCTGGTGGCGCCATGTGTCTACGAAGTGAACCCATGGTATTTTCCCCGACCCTTTCTCAATTTATTAACCTTCGTGTTGCTTCATCACCTGATATGTCTCTTGACCGTCGATCTGGGATGCTCGAGATCTATGGCCTGTTGGGCCCTATCAACTTTCACACCTCCGCTATTTTGGCCCTTCTTCTCTATATGTAACATGTTCCTCTAAAATATCGCACCTCCACCCTGATGTAGCCCCTCGCTAAATACAAGACCAAAGAATTGTTATGGTGATAACATAGGCTCCAACTGGGGATGTTATTCTCCCTGCGAGGTAGCAAATAACTGTAGACCTAGTGCCTACCCATTGAGCTCTGATTTAATCGTGTGATCTAAATCCGCTAGAATTTATTAAAGAACTCAAAATTGACCTAGCATAGATCAGGGCATTCACCTTGGGATTCAACTATGCTTCTTTTATTCCAACTTCTTTATGCGAAAAGAAAACGTAAAACTGATTATGTACAATGAATGGGCGGGGTGATGATTGTTTAAAGAATGTAATTATTGAGGAACCTTCCATTCATAGAACCTCCTCCAACGATGTCTCCATTAATATCCTGTAGTAAGTAGGCATTACTCCCATGGTATGCTGCAATCTCAAACGGTCCCAGCCAGAGATGGTCAAACTTCTTGTGTTTTGTCTTATCTTTGTTTCTTCCATCCAGTTTTAGTACCAAGTCTCCCAGCTCAAAATCATCCGCCTTGGTGCGTCTGTCGAAAGCCTCGTTGATCTTTTCTTGGCGCAGCTGGGCATTATGGAAAGCCTTTTACCTGGTTTGTTGTATGTTGATCAACTCATCATCTCTTTCTTATTTGCGTTTGTTTCCATCTCCTGCTCCTGTAACAGCTTCATTACTAGAAATCCCAATGCAGTAGGAAAAATAACTTTCATTCCATAAACGATCTAGAAAGGATACATGTCTATGGATCTCTTTGGGAATATTCTATCAGCCCATAATGCATGGATGATATTTTTGTGCTAGGCCTTTTTGTTTTCTTGCAACAGTTTTTTGATGATTCTAGCTAAGCTTTTATTCAAAGATTCATCCAATCCATTTCCTTGAGGATAATATGATGTAGAATGACTAAGGGTGATATTGTAATCTCTGCATAATTTTTCTATTTTCTTGGATTTGAAAGCCAATGTATTGTCTTTTATGACCTTGGTCGAGCATCCGAATCTGGACATAATATTGTCTTCTAAAAATCGGATGATAACATCATATGTTTCCTTCCTGGTGGGAACTGCCTCAATCCACTTAGTGAAATAATCCATCACTGTTAGAATCCATTTGTGTTTCACTGAGGGTTGTGGGTTTATTTATCCTATAAAATCTAGGCCCCGCTGTCTGAAAGGGGCTTCCACTGAAATGGGTTTTAAAGGAAGAGATTGCAAGTTTCCTTTCCCATAAAAAATCTAACATTCATGGCATTATGAAACCTCTTTATAGATGTTAGGAAAAATGCTAGGCCAATAGAATCCATCCCTCAAAATCTTATGCAAAGTTGTCTTCCAATAATGATGACCCCCACAGTCACCCTTATGGAACTCTTTGATAGTTTTTTTTTCTTCTCCATCTATCAAACAACTCAATAAAATTCTCCCCTGGATCTTTCCAATACAGAGATCCATTCACTATAAAAAATTATGTTGCTTTCAGTTTCAAGAATCTGGTCTTTGTTTTACTAAATTCAGGAGGAGCCTACAAATTTTTCAACACAAAGATGATGTTTTCATACTGTGTGGAGTCAATAAATTTCTGGGATATTTGAGGAGTCCTTTCTTCTTCTACACCTTCTGATAGGTATCCAATGACATTTATTCCTAACAGTTCACAATTTGTGTGTGCCATCATCTTTGCAAGCCCCTGTCCCTTGATCAACTTGGTGGGTTTGATCTCAAGGTTATTCTAATAGTACTGCTATCCATTTACCCCTTTTTCCTTCAGGGTCAGGTTGGGTTAAGATTTCTTTCACTATGTTTTTGGGTACATAAGCATTAGTATGGGAATGTAGGATGTAAACTATGAATTATTTCAATGCCTTGACTAGAGCATATGCTTACTTTTCCATGATGTCATAATTCAAAGGAGCATCCCTCATTGTCTTGTTGTAATATGCTATGGGATTCTCAAAATTCTGGTCATCTTTCTGGAGTAAAACACCAGCAATTGAATGTTATGAAGAGAAAGAGAACAATATGAAATCCTTTTCAAAATTAGGATTGGCCAGCGCAAAAGCCTTAGTCAATGCCACCTTGATATCTTCAAAATATTTTCTATCCTCAGGAATCCACTTTATTTCATTTCCTTTCTTGAGCATGTTCATAATATGTTTTATGATTTCGGCCAAATTAGGGATGAATCTTCTTAGAAAGTTCACTTTTCCTAGGAAAGATTGTACCTCCTTTTTACTTCTGGGTATGCCAATTTTTAAGATCCCCTCCACTATGTTGGGGTCTATCTTTATGCCTTATTTTGAAATAATGTGACCCAACAACTTTCCTTCTTCATGGCGAAATTTGACTTCTTAGGATTCAACGAGATTCCGAACTTTCTCCATTTTTGAAACACCCTTCTAAGATGCTTGAGGTGTTCCTCATGTGAGGCAAAATACATAGTGATTTCATCTAGGTAGATAACAATGAATTTGTCTTTTTCATCAAGAAATGCTATGTCCATAGGTCTTTGAAACGTCGCCCCTGCATTCATAAGACCAAAAGGCATCTTGGCATACATAAATGTTTCCCATGGTGTGGTAAATGCCATCTTTTCCTGATCATCAAGGTCCACCATAATCTAATTGTATCCTGAGAATCCATCTAACATTACATTTTCTCAGAACCCACCACCTTCTATAAAATATGATCCATCTTAGGTAATGGGTAATTGTCTTTTAGAGATACTTTGTTCAGATTCCTGAAATCCACACACAACCAGATTTCTCCACTCTTCTTTTTGACTGGCACCAGATTCGCCACACATTTGGAAAATCTCAGGGACACTATGATTTTGGCTTCAAATAGTTTCTTTACTTCTTTCTTGATCAAAGGCAGTAGTAAATGATTTGTCCTCCTTAATTGTTGTTTGAAAGGTTTATGATCTCATTTGATTGGGATCACATGCTGGAATATACTGGTGTCATAAAATTTCAAATCATCATAACTCCAGGCAAAAACATCAGGGAACTCTTTTATCAATTTGATATATCTTTCCTTGACTTCGGGGATGAGATTTATGGATAGCTTAATGATCTTTGGATCCTCTAGAGTCCCAATATTGCAATCTTCCACATCCCCTTCATTTACTGTAATCTTTGGACTTCTGGCCACATCATTATTATCAAAGAATTTCTCCAACGGGACTAGACCCTTGGGAATGATGTTGCTTTTTGGATGAATGATATCTCTGCCTGCAATCTAATTTTCAAAATACCCCTCTTTTGTGAAAGCAGCTGCATCCACCTCATCATCACATTATTCATCATCAATGGTCAAATTTTTGAACTTATTCTCCATCTTGAGGAATCTTTCTATCTGTTTGTCATCCTCTAAAAATTTCCAATGCTTCATATTATCTGGTACTGTTGGCATGTACTTGACCTCAACCTTGTATCTTTTTTCATGGAAAATTGGAACGTTGAAAATTGTTGTTGAAGTAACCAAGGCATCAACAACCTGATTTTGTTCTCTTGGAATTGCTGAAATATTACACTATGGAAACTTATCAAGGAGGTCTAGTACCAGGTTCCTATAATCCCTCAGTCTGGGGTGTTTTTCTTGGTATATGCCTTTGATTTGATTTATAATTATCTCAGAATCTCCTTGTACAACAATTCTTTTGGCACCCAATTCTTTCAAGACTTTTAACCCCAATATTAATGCTTCATATTCGTCCATGTTATTCATGCATTCAAAAACAATCTTATAAGAACATAATTTTGAATCTCCATTGGGATGAATGATCCAAACGCTAGCTCCCGCTCCTTCTCTGCAGGCAGCTCCATCAAAACTCATCTTCCATATCTCATCTTCTGCTTCATCCTGCTGCTTTGAATGCTCCTCAACTTGTTTATCATATTTCTCAGTCACATCAATTTCTTGCTCTTATTCTCCATAACATAGGTCATTGAAGAAAATGGAAGATCCCAACTCGGTTTCTACAAAGTATATCAAGTGATTACTTGGTTGTGACTTGTTGTTGACCATGTATTTGAGAAAAAATTCTCTAAACAACCTTCTGTCTTGACCGAAAACATGGATGGTGGCATATGACATGTCCATCTGGAGGGTTCCTTTTAATTTTGCAGCCCAAGATCTTGACAACAACATGCCAAATTTGGGAGGGATGTAAGCCACTACTACATCCATGACCATGTTCTTTGCTGGAATTTGTGCCAAAGATACCACCAGATCTTTAATAAGACCTAGGCATTTCACCTTACTGGAATCAAAAGAGAACAGGTATTTGTAAGGCCTAGTGATGTCCAAGCCTAGTTGGTCCATGACCACTTTGGGCATTAGGTTATGAGATTCTATTGAATCCAACATGGCATTGTGTAGAGTCATGTCATGGACTTTCAGGCTAACACAGAAAGGGGGAACTTCTTTGTTATCACCATTTTCTTCTACTCTTGGTCCGAATAAGATGGAAGGGTAGTCATCTTGTATGTTCAGGGTATCAAAATTCTGTTATGTCTTAAGAATATTGATGATTTGATTTCTATATTCTCTATTCTTGATTAATTCATTAAATGGTACAAAAATTTTGATCTTGGCCATCTCATTTTCAAAATTAAAAGAGGATGAAGTCTTCTATACCTCTTTGGTGATTGTTTCTTTCCTGACCTCCAATATTCTCTTCTAGGGTTCTTATTTTTTATTTCCTTTGTCCATAGTACCCTTTGTAGCAAGGTCCTTCACATTAGAGTCTTTTGCAGCTCAATCCTTTGCAACAAAATATTTTTTGGGATGACTTGAAGAAGGTATGTTACTTTGAGCTTCTTTGGTGGGGTTTCCCTTTGGAAGGTTCAAAGGTACCCTTTGATTTCGAAGGTTATATTGTCTTCAGAATTGCATGATGGCATTCTACAACCCTATCTGGTAATCTTTCGTTTATACTCATAGCCTTTCCTCCTCATCTTGCAAAAAAGATCTCACTTGCATCCATGAATTGATCATTTTCTTCTTTAGTCAAAAACACCTACATTTCTTTATCATCACAACAATTCATGTTGTATTTAAAATATCCATCATATTTCTCATCTACATAATTATTTTGAAAAGGATGCCTTATCTATTGTTCCCCCTGATTTCCTTGATTTCCTTGATTCGCCTGATCTGCCTAATTTGCTTGGTTCCCCTGATTTCCTAGATTTTTTTTCTCTCTTTGTCTAATTTGTGGGATTTATGGTCTCCTCAGATTCCTGGGTGGACTACCAGCCTATTCTATGGGGTTAGACATATTACCCAGAGCCATTCTCTCCATCATGCATTCAATGTTTCTCATCATTGCTTCAAACCTTTCTTCTGACATTTGTGATGTCAAAGGTGTTACACATCAAAATCACTCACTTCAATGATGACCTATTGTCGTCATTAAAAGTGTCACATTTTATCCATAAGTGTCACAAACATCATACAATCATCTTGATTATGTCGTGTCTCGAACGACATCACAAGGAATCTTCAAAGACTGGTTTAAGAAGAAGAAATCATTTGATGAAGAGTACAAAGATTTTTCCATGAAAAAAACCACTTAAAATGAATTTTGATGGCCAGGGCTCCCCTACCCACTGTCAAGGAGTGCCAACACTCCTTGAACTTCTTTGGGGGAGCGTTCTAGCACTCTTGTTGGAAGATTGGTTGTTGTCATTGATGTCAACCCTAGTCATGGGTTTTGGACCACAAGATTGATGAAGGTATTTGGACATGAAGGAAAATGTACATGCAGATACAACACCCATGGATGGATAGTATACATCATGTTGTTTTTTTTGGTATGTGGCACGTCACGTGGATCCTCATGGTTGAGGAGAAATGAATTTTTGAAGATGACAAAGTGAATTGAAGAAAGAAGTACATGTAGGCCTTGAAGATAATTAAAGAAAATAATTACAAAATAAGAAAGTGTCAGGTCGGCCCTAATGTTAAAAGGAAGTGACATAAATGGTATAAATAAACATCATTATACATTCATTTGATACAAGTTGAATTTTGGAGGAAATAAGAAGTAAAAGAAGGGCGGATTTCAAGGGAGGATGAAGTCTTTTGGTGATGTGTTCTAAGGTATGTTATTTCCAAGTCATCTTACCATTTTTGATATAATTTTTTTTCTAGAATGATTCATATGGTGAAATCACTATGGTACTGAGAAGACATATCAAGGTACCTATGATAAAAATTTCAGCTCTTGATTCTCTATAATTATGGAGATACACTCTATGGAAGATAGGGTTTGTGACCAGTCCTGAAGCTAGTCAATAAACAGGTGTTCCAGGTAAAACAATCATAAATTCTTCATATAGAATCCAAATGAAGTGGGACCACTTCCATTGGAAATAGTACAGACTTTAGTTTCTTTTGTGTGAGTTTTAGAATCATATGTTAAATATTGAGCGTGGGGCATACTATACAAGTTGGGTCTTCTGAATAGACCAGAATTGAATAAAGTCTACCATTCTTTCTATAACTTCTTTTTGGGGAGGATTCAAGAAGTGAAAATGGAGTATTTTTAGAGAATACATTGAGTAATATTATCTATAGGATCAGAGTACTCCAAGAATTGAATAAATGCAGAAATTGAAGAAGTCTCAGGAAGCATTATCAGGTTCTATGTGATGATTGGTTGATGGTGATGATTTAATGTAAAGTTTTATTATCTCTCATATAATATTGGGTGGAAGGAATGGGCAAGGATGGAGAGTTCAAATCTCTGTTGATATTGGATTATTGTATCTTCCTCTTGGATATTTATCCCTCCCTTTACATTTGGAAGTTGTAGCTACCTTTGGAAGTCATTACTTCCCTTGAACAATAACTATTGATTATTTCTCATATATTNTGCATGGTGTATTGTGGTGTATTGGTGTAACTCTTATACTATTGTTCATTTCTCATTGGATATAGTTGAATAGTTTAAGTATAAGTTGAAAAATGTTTTAAATTGTACTTGATACTGATTCACCCCCCTCTCAGTATCAACAACTCTATGCACCCTTCTGGGGAGCGTTGTGTTTTTTTGAGGAAATTTTGGGCACGCTCCCCTACCCACTGCCAAGGAGTGCCAATTATCCTTTCCCTCCTTTGGGGGAGCGTTTCAATACTCTGTGCCCCATTCTGGGGGAGTGTTGGGTTGTTTGAGGAAATCTTGGGTTGTTGAGGAAAATCAGGGAAAAATCCCCCTCATCTCTGGAGTTGGTTGGATTTGAATATGAGGTTAAGGATGGATCTTAGGGAAGATCCAAAACTGATGGAGAAGGATCCTCAACCTATACCAAGAATATATAAGGTGGTTGGGTCTCTCCAAGATTATATAAGGAGGTCTTCTCATGGTGAAAGTATGGAGTTTGAGAGATACCTAACTTATGATCTCATGAGAAGTGGTATTAGAGGATATTGAAGGCATGAAACTTATTATATCATAAGGGAGATAATTAGTGAAGCATAATCATTTTGTTTGTGTATTATTTGAGCAAGGGGCTGGTCAAGGAGAGCTAGAAGAGGCTGTTGCAACTTCATCAAATTTCTATAAGTATTGCTATTGAGTTCTCATTAATACATGTGCTTGGCCTGTTTATTTCAAGGTTGTGTATGCCTACATGAACTTGTCTTTGATAGATAGATCTATTTTTGAATTAATCATGGTATAATAGGATTTTTTTTTGTCTTTGCTATTATTGGATTGCAGGACTTGTTGAAGAGATTGGGGATCAAGGCTCAACTTGGACTGGGCAAGGAAAAACATCGTAAAAAGGTACATATTCTTCCTTTTCTCTATTTGATTGACTTATCTAGGTTTAAAAGGATGTCAGTGACCAAAGTTATCACCTTTCTATCTTGATCTTAGAGATTGAGGGTTCAAGAGGAAACCCACTTGTCCGCAGGGAGATTTTCCTATAACAGAACTTGGCGACACAGCTAGGGAACGGAGATTTCAGTTTTAGTTTCCTTCCTTGGTCTTTCTTTTTAGCCTTTTCTCACTTTTACATCTTATTAATGATGTGTTTTTTATTCTTAGATGTGTTTTTGGCTCTTGGATTCATCCCATACACACTCAATTTCTAGATTTTCCTGAGTTTTTTTTAATTTCTGGGCAAGTTTTTGAGTTCTGAGAGGCCAGCACTCCCCTACCTATACCACCATAGCACTGGCACTCCCTTGTAGGATCCCATAGAGCACTGCAATGCTCTGGTACCCTTGACACCAGAGTGCTGGTCTTTTTCTGTTAAAAAAAAAATTGGGAGTTGATCTCTCAGTCTACTTTTTGTTGATTCATCTGGTCAGGGTTAATACCATCTCAGTGTGTCCTTGTTTTGGCCTCCAAAATCTTGATATATAATAATTTATTATGTTTTTCTTGGATTGTTGACCTTTTTCTTCCTTACTTTGAGTCACTCTTATTCTTTGAAGATTTAGAGTCGATTTACTGCTTTCCTCTCATTTATCTGACTGAATGAGAGCTATTGTAAGGAAATTCAAAGATGTTCCCATTGTTCCATTTGATCTTTCAGGTAATTTTTCCCAAATAATTCCTCTTTTCCTTACTTATATTTTCCCACCTTTCAGATCACTTTTATTGTTTGATCATCATCCATTAGCCTTCTCCTACCTTCACTAGCAATTTCACTATTTTTTATGCATTCTCGGTGAGTTTTTCTTCATTGTTTTGACTGTTTTTTTAATTTTTGGGTGGCTCAATGCCCCCTTGTAGGAAATATAAGAGCACTAGCACACCCCTACAGTGATTTAGGGAGCGTTGTTGGACTATGTACCCTTGGAACAGGGAGCGCTAGTCTCCTTTTTGGAGGAGTTTTTCCCTTTTCTGCTCAGATTTTCTCATCTTGTTTTGTGGAACTATTTACACAAACTTTGTGATTGATTTGTGAAGTTATTTAGGTTGATATTTGGTGCTTATAAACCCTTATTTTCTTTATTGGATCTTGAAACTTTTTCAGAAATGTGAAATTTCCCTTTCTAGCAACTTGTTTTGTCGGGACAATTTGAGTGATTTCTCTTTCTCCCTGTCTTTTCTTGGATTCTTCTCTGCATATTATTGTACTCCTTGAATTATTGATTGGTTCTAGAATCCTTGATTGTGTTCTTGTCATAACAAGTTTCTACTTGTTTTCTTTCATACCTCATTGCCTTGAGTGCATGCTTTGTTTGTAGCTTTTTTGCTTCGTGTCTTTTGCATCTGCATTTGACTCTTTCTCCTGATTGAAAGTAGTATAAAATCAAAGGATTTGTATTTACTTTATGTATACATCATAATCAAAAAAAGAAGATACTTCCATTCTTTCTTTTGGGTTGTGAAACTAGCTTGCATTCGAAGTAGCGGAATTGCATGGTTTTTGGCATTTTGGGACATTGTGCATCTAGAATGATAAACATTTTCTCCTTCTCGTAATATAGCTTTCATTGAAGTGAAGTATTTGCATTCTCATTTCTTTGCATTGTTTAGAGTCATTCAAAATATCATTTAGTCCACTCCATGTTCCTCTTGAGTAAACAACAACCTTAAAATCAAGTGCTAAACTAAAATTTATCAGACATTTTTACATTTTCTTTTAGCAAACCTACATTAGCTTAAGGTGTAGGACTTTGGAATAGGTTGAAAGGATAAATTTCCAAAGCTATCAAACAAACTTAGCATCTTGCGATAGGGAGAGAAAAATCAATTTTTGTATAATCTTACTAGGATCCCCCTCTCACACAGGGGTTATGCACGAGGTCGTGTTCAAGAGAGTTACGAAGATTATTACTCCATGGTTTAACCGTTCATAGTAGTCAGATCGTATATTGGGGATTCTTCTTGAGGCTCAATTGTCTTCATTTGGTCTCGGTGCTTCATGAATTACGAATCCATTCAGCATCCTCTGGATTTCTACCAGTCCATTTGTCTTCAGTTCTCTCGAAGGATTTCAGACTTGTTATCCTACCCATACGTTCGGACTGGACTATCGAATGTACCTACCCAGGGGATGACTATGATTTGGTGACCTTAGTAGCCATAATCTTCAGGGTCTTACACAAGGTAACGGTGAAGGGAAGTCTCACTCTACTTGGAATAGATGTTGGTCAAACTCACTTGGGCTCCTTGGAGGGTAAATCCACATTTACTGTGTGGAATATTGCATCAAGGCGTAAGTCTCTTCAGCAGGTCACTGTTGGTCACTATAATTGCTTAATTAATTTCAAACAACCAAGTGAAACATAAATTATCAACCCAGGGAAGTCTTTTGTTTCAAAGATAGCCACGCACTATATATGCTCAATTCCAAAAGCACTTAGTGTTGTAGTAAAGAAAATCATTCTATCTATACTTGCTGGAGTAGACTGAAGCTCTGAATTAAATCACAGGAAAGCAATCTCCCTATTGCAATTCAATTTAAGAATCCTGGATTACATTTTAAAATAACATTGCATTGGGGAAAGAACAACTGTCTTGCAATAAGAGAACAGGACCCTTACTCTCAAACAGAGATTCAATACTAACACTCTTTCATGAAGACAATAATGCAGAAAACAATAAACTCTATCTAACAGAGGACAAAGCACTTAGTTCCTTTCTAT
>ML796076.1:115914-162666 GCA_009831015.1 Picea engelmannii
GATTCCCCTGAAACGGGAAAACTTAGAGACGAATTATCAAAGCAGTCTTCTATTCATCTGTTGAAATATCACATTACAAATTGGAAAGATCGAACGCGTCCCGCTTCTCTGAAGTTGTTCAATACATAAAAACTTGGCTCCTCAAATGGTGATTTCCCCTAAATTTAAAGGAGAAATCCCATCGATACAATCATTACAAAGCACATCTGGCCCCTACACTAAATCAGATCTTCTTTCTAAATCAGCATAGGGTGTCCTATTCTCATGCAACCGAATGCTAATACAGGAGCTGAACGAGGTATTGTTGTTACGGCTGGTGTAACGGCTTCTTCTCATAGCTGCTGATGTTGTTTCAGCATTGCAATTCACGGGCTGTTTCAGCCACGTGGATTGCGCTCTTGACTGTGTCGGCCTTGACTGTTAACTATCACGGCTCGTGTTTCAGCATTGTGGCGGTCTCCTCTGTGTTTCAGCATCTGCACTTCTGAACTGAGTGACAGCTCCATGTTTTAGCATCTGCATCCTCGAACCGTGTAGCTGCTTCGTGTTTCGGCATATGCATCCTTGGACTGTGTAGCAGCTTCCGTGTTTCAGCATCAGTTCAACAGCAGCTTTGGGCAGTTCTGTGTTTCAACATCGGCCTTGAATACTATTTTGCAAATATGGATACTTATGCACTTCTAATCAATGGTTAGGTTCAAAAGTAATGTAAAGTATTATGCAAAATGGATTAAGCATATAATAATGAGAAAGGACGTTGTGTACCTTGGAATGATCAGGTGAAATGATAGTATAAGTCAAAATACAGGTGATGAAGGGTATAATAATGGGAAAAAGTATGGGCAAAAAGGGTACAATATGTGGTCCTAACAGTCACCAACGTAACTGATCCACCTGCTCTATCCCTACCCATTCCTATATTGATCTCACGACATGGGATTTTATCACCAACTATTGGTTTCATTGTAGGAAGTTTTGTTTGATTATTTGCTTCTTCGATTCATAGTGTGTGTTGTTTTTTTTACTTAGTGGAACTTAGTTCGAGTCAATATTAATGGAATCAACTCCTGGGAGTACCAATGGAGGAACTCGTTGTCCCAGGGAACCTTTCACCTTTCCTTATTTTGGAAACATTGGTCCTCCATACATTGCCACACTGAGTCTTTCAGGACTCACCATCAGATTACCAGTTTGGTTGTTCCCCACTCCGGTGATCTTGAATCTTCCCAGTGATTCAACTACACCTAATGCTTCAGGTGTAAGCACACCACCCACACATAAACCTCATGTTGAATTTTCTCCCTCTTCACCCATTCATTCTCCTTCCCTTTCTCCTTCTTTACCTAGTGAAATCTCTAAAGTGAGTATCCAGGTTGATAAGAAGAAGAAGAAACAGAAAGAGAAGAAGAAGAAGAACCCGTAAAAGACCAAGCCTCCAACCATATCAGATGTTGGATCCAAGCAACCAACTACTATTAATCGTACTGGGAGTATTTATGAGGTCGACAAGATTAAAATGAAGAATCTAAAACCCAAATTCCCTTGCAGTCTTTGTAAGGGTGACCACTTTCTGAGGGATTTCCCTGGTCTTCCAAAGGTCTTAGAAATGTGGTCCTCCACATCATTGGCCTTTAATATACATGATAGTGATGCCCCGTCAACTAGTGATGTTAAGGTTGGTAAGAAGAAGACAACTGCCAAATTTCCTTGCATGTTATGCGAAGGTGATCATTATTCTCACCTTTTTCCTCGTATGGACGAGGATTCCTCTCTTCTGGAAAAGCTTCAACTCCCAACTAGTTATCGTAAGATTTTTCCCAACCCATATTTAGTTGAAGGACTGATCAATTCAGTTCCATCCTCGACTGAACCACTAACCAAAGTAGATGATCCAGTTCCGTCATCGATCAACCCCACTTTTCAACTGAAAAGTGAAACCCAAGTGACTGATCCAGTCCCTTCATTGTTTATTCCCACCCTTCATATGAAGAGTGACAACGTGGTCAGTCCCACTCCTCCTCTGATGAATGCCAAAGTGGTTTCTCTGGTCCCTTCATCAGTCAGTCCGGTTGATCATGTCGTCAATCTGGTCATGTCCTTAGTTGAACCAGTTTACAAAGTGGTTGATCCAATCCCATCTTTGGTCGATCCCACTCTCTCGTTAGAGAGTGAAACCCAAGCGGTTGATCCATTTCCACCTGTAGACCCCATTCTCCCCTTGGAGAATGAAACCCAAGTGGTTGATTTGATGTCGTTATCAATCGATCCTACTCTCCCGCTAGAGAGTAAACCCTATTCTGCCCACGTTTTTCTCGTTGGTACAAAATATACCATGTTGGGGGAATTCCTCCTTCTCCCACAAAACCCCCTCCAAGTAATGAGGCCATCCTTTTTGATTGGGGTGCGCTAACCAGACCTCGTCTTCCCTCCCACATTACTTTCAATATTACAGTACAATTTTTTGGTTGGGACGTTCCTCAGATGTTAATAGACGAAGGTTCGTCTGTTAGTATTTTGTCCTCTCTTTCTTGGAAAGATTTGGGTTATCCTCAAATTGTGTCGGTTACCCAGAATTTGTTTTCTTTTAACAGAATAACCAGTCACCCTTTATGGATCCTTCATCAGTTTCCCATAAATTTGAGAGGGAAAACTATCTTTGTCGATGTCATGGTAGTCCAAGACCCCTTGGATTTTGATTTACTCCTTGGGCGAGATTATGTCTATGCCATGAAAGCTATTGTGTCCACTTTTTTTTGTGTGATATATTTCCCTCACGATGGAATAATTGTGGCTATTGATCAACTTTCATGCGTTGGTCCCAAATTGATTACCAACCCAGTGACCTCCCTAAACAGTTCTTATATGCAGACAACATCTCCCCCACCACAGGTCAATTATGTGGCGTTGTCTCCCATGACTTCAAATTTCAGTGACTTAGATCCTGTAGTTGACATGGTGATCTCTTCGGTAGGGATATTGGAGCTTGATCTACTTACACCTGACACGAACCTCTATCTGTGCTCCTTCCAGAGCATTGTTCTTCCATCCAGTGAATATCTCTTGGAAGCCATGACTCAGTTTTGTCCCTTGACATGGTTTCATTCCAGAGTGTTATCCTCTTGGAAGCCATGATAAAGAAGAGGTCACGAGCATAGTTTCTCTTCTCTGTAGAAATCTCGTTAAAAAATGAAATAGAGGTCATGAGCATAGTTTTTTCTCTTTGTAGAAAGATCGTTAAAAAATGAAACAAAGATATGGGGATTGAACCTGGAGCCTTGAGCATAGTTATTTTCCTGTGAAAATATCATTAAAAAATGAAACAGTCACCTCTCCCTTCGAGTCGAGTCTTTCATTAGGTCTCGTGTTTGAACCTTCATTTCATCCACCCTTATCCTTTTTCTCCATCTAGTACAGAAATTGGTGACAACCTCAAAGTCGGGGAATGAATTGAAGATTGGGGGGGCATGTCTCCAACCTTTGATTATCATTCTGGAGTTAAGCCACTAGATTTTCATGATGGGGGAAGAGTAACAACCATCCATGGATATCCATACCTTTGGAAATTATGTTGGGAATTTACAAGCATAGTTTAATTTTGTTTCAAGCTTGTGTTAAAATGAAACCAATACCGAGCTTAGTCTTTGTTCTTTATCGTTCTCGTAAATACATGAGAATAAGTTACTGATCTTAGTATTTGTTCTTTCTCATGCTCGCAAATACATGAGAATGTAACCGAGTAGAATTTTATCACTTTTTTGGACTCTCATGGATGCACGAAAAAGGAACCCCCTGGAGTCATCTTTAACCTATTTTCAGACTCTCTAAACATGAAAAGATTGTCGAGTGATCTTGCTTCCTTTCCCACTTGTTAAAAGGTTTGAAAGGGCATATTTCGAGTGATAATTTATCTATTTTTTGGCCTCGCAAGAATAATATTACAAAAAAGGACAAAATTGGAGTCGTCTTTAAGTTCTTTTCAGACTCTCTAAACATGTAAAATCACCAATTTTACCTTCTCTGGACTCGTTAAAAATATACATCGAAGGGCCCATACGAGACCGAATCCTTACTTCTTCCAGTTCATTAAACAAAGGAAGAGGGACTTACCGAAGGTGATTTATATCGAGCATGTGTTATCCTCCTTGAGCTCGTTAAATCAAAAAGAGGTACTCGTCTATCTGGATGGGGGGGGGGGGAATTTGAAGGAAGCAAGCCAAGCAGGTTTTGAAAACATCACTAGTCACTCTTACAGTCGCCCTTGAACATGACACTTTGTCTTTGCATGCATTTTGATCCGCTGAACCTYTGCACTGAACCAATCCTATGATTTTATTTACTCCTTTGGGTCACTCGACGAATGATCCAGGTGGATATCGGTGGCCACCCACCTTTTCCAAATGGCTCAAAACGACTTTCTGGCAATTTTGGCAATTTACTATTTTTAGCAGGTTTTAACTTCTGGGACCATTTTGAGGGCCCAAATGAAGGTTTTTCAATATCTAGGTTCTTAATGATATCCGAAGGCAATATTGAGCCCCCAAAATGAATCTCCTCGACGATACCTTTCCAACGAGCTATCACACGCCTAAAACAGAGATCGTATGCAAAAGTTACGACCTCGAGAAGTTGATGTACTAACTTACCCAAACGGGGCCCACATGACTTTTGGCACTTCATCTCCTAGGGTTAGGTTTTTGGATGTCTAGGACTTTTGGCATTCCCGTTTATTGTAAAAAAGGCCTTCAGAGGCTCATTGTAACCATCTTCTTGCGAATGCGAGTAGCCGTCACATCTCTTCTCAGAGATAAGATGCCACCATTCTAGCGAGTCTTTCACTCTGTATTTTTACAGTCTCTGTACATTTCTCTGATTAATAGAAATCGTGCATTACTGTATATCTGTGTTTATGGTTGCATCTCTGATACATTTCTGTTATATTATTGAATATCTGCAATATCTCTGTGCATTTATTTATTATATCTCCGCTCTCATTTCATGCCGAAAATAATCCAGATCAATGAAAGTCATAGTGTCCATTTCATCATCATGTTTTGGTCCATGTCATGTTTCTGTTATTATGCCTCAATGTTCAAGGGAAGTATCTACCTTGAGAGTCAACCATAAAAAATATCATGTTTCAATACCTGTGTCAGTCCATGTTCATTTGATCTACCAATTTACATCTCTATGTCAGTTTCATGTCATTGATGGGGGATACATCAAGGCCCTCCTGTGACGAGTCTATTTCTGTTGACCTCAACACATTATTTGGGAACTAGACTTGGAAACCAATTAGTACCTTGGGACCTACATGCCTCAATGGTAGGCCTCCTCGCTTCCGACAATTGGTTTACATCATTGACCCCTGATCGGGTGATTCCATGAATGTTCGACTTCAGCTCATCTATTCACATTCGTTGGAATGTACTAGGGTACCTTGGGAATCATTGACATCAATGGTGATTTCCTTCACACTTGTTAAATATTTACCTCATTGACCGATAATCAAGTGGTTTCTACCATGCTTGACATAAGAACATCTATTCACATGGTTATACTTGTACCACATCAAGATCAGTAAGAAGACTATGGGTTGAGTGATCACTCTGGTATGTAATTTGCCCAGGTTGCGATGGAGTTTCTCTTGAGTATTGACACATATACTGTCACATAGATCCACTTTGTATTGGTCTATGGCTATGTCTTGTCGTATCGTAGATCCACTATGTATTTTTCATGGCTACGATCAGTTCATCTCATGGAAGTATAGATCCACATTGTATCTTGGGTGGATATACCTTTTTGTTAATACAATTATGGATCCATAGTGTATTTTATGGCAACCATACATTGCAAATCTTTATCACCCATGCATAGGTATGCCTTCCTTGGGTTTGAAGCATATCATAACATTTGTTTGATGGTTGTGTGCAACTTCTACCAAGTTCTCTGCATCCATACCCTTTCTCGAAAAAGTCTACAAAGTACTTCCGTCATCAGTTTCTGTCTTCTAACTTCGCACTTTGGGGGAAATATGTTACACATAAAAATCACTCACTTCAATGATGACCTATTTTCATCATTACAAGTGTCGCAAGTGTCACATTTTAGCCATAAGTGTCACAAGTTTCGTAGACATCATACAATCATTTTGCCTATGTTGTGTCTCAAAGGACATCACAAGGACACTTCAAAGACTAGTTTAAGAAGAAGAAATCATTTGATGAAGAGTACAAATATTTTCCCATGAAAAAAACCACTTAAAAATAAATTTTGAAATCCAATTCTCCCCTACCCACTGTCAGGGAGTGTCAGCGCTCCTTGACCTTCTTTCGGGGAGCATTCCAGCACTTTGTGCACCCTTCTAGTGGAGCGTTGGGAGTTTTTGAAGAAATTTTGGGCAGCACTCCCCTACCCACTTTCAGGGAATGACAACACTCATTTCCCTCCTTTGGGGGAGCGCTGCAACACTCTATGCCCCATTCTAGGGGAGCGTTGGGCTATTTGAGGGAATCTTGGGATGTTGATGAAAATCAAGGAAAAAGCCTCCTCATCTCTAGAGTTGGTTGGATTCGAATCTGAGGTCAAGGCTAGATCTTAGGGAATATCCACAAATGATGGAGAAGGATCCTCAACCTATCCCAAGAATCCATAAGGTGGTTGGGTCTCTCCAAACTTATATAAGTAGGCCTTCTCATGGTGAAAGCATGGATTTTGAGAGATACCTAACTTATGATCTCATGAGAAGTGGTATTAGAGGACATTGAAGGCATCAAACTTATGATCTCATAAGGGATATAATCAGTGAAGCATAGTCATTTTGTTTGTGGATTATTTGAGAAAGGGTCAGGACAAGGAGAACTGGAAGAGGTTGTTCCAGCTTCATCAAAGGTCTATAAGTATTGCTATCGAGTTCTCATTAATACATTTCCTTGGCTTCTTTCTTTCAAGGCTATGTATGCCTACATGAACTTGTCTTTGATAGATAGATCTAGTTTTTAATTAATCATGGTATAATAGGAAGCTGTTTTGTATTTGTTGTTATTGGATTGAAGGAATTGTTGAAGAGCTTGGGGATCAAGGCTCAACTTGGACTGGACAAGGACAAAAATCATAAAAAGGTACATCTTATTCATTTTCTCTATTTGATTGAATTAGCTAGGTTTAAAAGGATGTCAGTGACCAAAATAGCACCTTTATGTCTTGGTCTTAGAGATTGAGGGTTCAATAGGAAATCCACTTGTCCGTGGGGGTATTTTCTTATAACATAAGGTTGTTCTTTATCTTGAGTTTTATTTATGTCTCTGCCAGAGTTGTCTTTCATATTTCCTGAAGCCATTAGGTTTACTTCAAATTCTATGGAATCAATCATCACATCATCCAATGTAGCAGATCTTTGTTCTCTTAATAATAAAGAAAAATCACTTTCAAAAGAATCAACATATATGAGCTAAGAAGCTTCGGGGGGGGGGTTACCTCAACGGGAATCAAATTATAGACCTTCATGAATTTGGCTGAAAACTCCTGCACTGTTTCATCAGGTGATCTCTTCATTTTGTTGTATTGGGTCAACAACTGAAGTGGATTCTTCTTGTCTCCCCATTTTTCAAGGAACTTTGTTTCAAAGGCCTCAAAATCTATGATACTAGCTGGTGGAAGGGATATGAACCACTTCCTCACTTCTCTTGCAATACTTTGTGTAAACAACCTCATTTTCACATCTTCAAAGTTCACCTCTTCCAAGTCTATGAAATCATTAAACCAGTCTAGATTCTTCTAGGCTGATATGTTGCCTTCAACATCATATAGTTTGATCCTTAGGTTATAATCTTGAAGCAAATCATGTAGTTGAGCAGACAGTATGAGGGGAGAAAATATAGTTGCCATAGTTGTTGTGAGGGTTCGGAGTGGTTGTTGGTTTTGAGACGGGGTTACTATAGTCCTAGTATATGTGGCTAAAATCAAATCTTGGAATCTCTTTTCGTCAAAGATGGTCTCGCTTAAACAAGATTCATACTTAGTTCTGAATAGGGCTTGCTCAAATTTCACATCGAAATCAAGGTATTCAATGCTATTCACTCCATCCTTGGGAAAGGAAATGTATCAGTCTAGATGCAACACTGGGGTTACTGGATTTTATTTTCTTCTAAGTACAATCTTTTCAGGTTCATACACAAGGATTGCAGCTTCTGGGTGTGGGTTGCTCCTGGTGTGAATTTTCTCAGGAGCCAGGATTTCTATCTCACCCTGTTTGGTGCAACTGGTCTTTTGGTAACAGAGTTTCCAGGGAAAAAATAATCTTAGCCAATAAGGTATTTGATCCATTGTCACCCTTCGAGATCAAACTAAATATTTAAATTCGTTTTTCCCAGGGAATATTTTTCAATTTCGTCCCCAACAATGGTGCCAAAATGTTAGCACTCTGTAATTTTGTCCGGCTGAAGAGAGAAATGACAAAGGTAATTGTTTAAACCTACTTTAGATTTGGGCACTAGCCTACTCAACTCAGAGAGGGATCTCCTATTTCACTTGATATTTATTTTGGAATCAGTCGCTAGGTTTGGTTTGTTTTGGGGGTTTTTATAAAGTTTGTTGGCAAAGAATGGGAAGGACTCTTAGGACTATGGAGTCGAAATTATGAAAGTGAAGGAAAACATTGATTGGATGGTAGAAATATCCAGAGGATAAAGGCTAAATGAGGCAATGAATCTGAGTTTTTAATCAAGTTTGAGTAGGGTCTAAGAAGAAAGATAAAACAAATAACTATAACAGAGCATTATTGAAATGAATTCTAAATTAGTTAAGAGTAAATTCACATAGTTTAAACTTCTTAAGCCGAGAGCATCAAAAGATGATTTTTGAGCTTTTAACTATCCAATTTAAACATAAGATAGTGCAAATGGAAATAAAGAACATAGGAAATACATACGATGAGAGAAGACAAAACTCATATCACCACCATTAGAATCTTTTCATAGATACTTCAAAAGATTCTGCATATGTATTCAATTCATCTCCAGAAAATTACAATAGAGTTTAGAAGCAACAAAAAGGTGCCCTTACACTTCTGCCAACATTAATTCATTCATAATTTCTAGTACTTATAGAATTTGATTACAATGGCTGAAACCGAAACATTTCAGCTTCTAAAACAAACTATAATAATTTCAACTGACTGTCTCAACATATGAACCAGTTTACAATGATTAAACAAATTTTTTTCATAAAATAGGGATGGATATATTTGAATGCTCGACTTCCTTTGCGCCATCTATCTTGCTATGATCTCCTGTCGAACCTGTCAATTTTGAATGGAGCATTTGCGCCAATTTTTTAATGTTCAAATGTTTTGAAATATCATAAAATAATGATCAGGGCCCTCCTCTTATATGTGTTTTTCGATATCAGGGACAAGACAAAACAGTTTTAGGTAGACCTCTTTTTTCCTCTATATGCCTCTAGTGGCGCCACGTGTCTGCGAAGTGAAACCACGATATTTTCCCCGACCTGCTCTTGAGTTATTAACCTTCATGTTACTTCATTGCCCAATATGTCTCTTGATTGTTGATCTAGGATACTCGAGATATACAGCCTGCTGGGCCCTATCAACTTTTGTGCCTCTGCTTTATTGGCCCCTATCTGCTATATGTAACCTCATCCTCCAAACTATTGTGCCTCCACCCTGATGTAGCCCCTCACTAAATATGAGACTTGGATTCCATCAAAGAATTGTTATGGCAATAACACCACATACCACTGGAAATGGCATGACATGTACTATCCATCTAAAATATTATTACCTACAAATATATCAAAACTCATACCATTATCCATCAAACAAACTTGGGTCCATTACCCAAACCTTTCTCCAACTTCATATGGCCAAAACTATCTAACCGTGATGAGTTATGTGATGTTCCACATACCAACGTAAATGGCATGACATGTGTTATCCATCTGGAATATTCTTACCTGCAAATCAAAACTCATACCATTATACATCAAACAAACTTGGGTCCATTACCCAAACCTTTGTGCTATCTGAATTTTCTACCGGACTTTCTTCAAGGGTTGACATCAATGATAACCAACCCAAGTAATCAACAACACTAAGTTAAATAGGTATAAAACATCCATCCATAGATAGATGGGAAGATGAAAATAGTCAACAGGACTTTGGTGAAACTTTTGAGGGGTTACAATCAGAAGCATCTAAAGACTTGGGATGAAAATATGATCTATACACAACACTCTTATAACAAAGCAATCCACGCTTCTACTAGTAATTCACCTTTTGAGACTTCATTTGGGTTTTTTCCACCTTCACCCTTAGATGTTGTATATGGACAACAAGGATGAGCGAGGGAGGACCTCATAGTAGATGCATTAAAAGAAGAAATATTTATTGAGAAGATTGGGTAGATCCATTTTCAAGTACAGGAGACACTAAATAAGTCATAGGAAAAGTACAAGGTTAGACATGACCAACATAGAACAAAGAAAACATTTAGAGTGGGAGATAGAGTATGCTTACATATAAATAAGGAAAGGCTATAGGGTCTTGGTAAGAAGATCAAGGCTCTATGATATGTTCTTGTTGAGGTATTGGAAAAGGTGGGATATAATTCATTCAAACTTAGTCTACCCCCAAACATGCACATTTACTCAGTAGAAAATGTTGAGAATATCAAACTCTATGAGCCTTCCATGTTGTATCAGGAGGAGGAGAATTTCATACCTTCCATAGAGGACTTAGAGCCAAATGCTCAGGTAGATTTAGCAAAGGACATATTTTTGTAGAAGCAATCTAGAAAAACAATACAGGGGCAAAAAGACATTTGGAATATTGGGTTGAAAGGACAAATCTAGGAAAATTAAAGTGGTACTATAGGGAGAAGGTAGAGGAAACAATTCATCACCTCATTAACTAAATATTTTGGGGACCAAAGGCCTCCCTAAATGGGGAGGTATGACCCAGATTGGATCATTATATTTTTTTTCATATATCTCGATCATTTCAAAGTGAAAAAATTAAAGGAATAAACTTGTAAGGTTATTTTAGTGGTAGGTCCCAATTTGGAAACTTGGGGTCCGGAACATTCCAGGGCCATTTTGAGTCATCAAATGGATTTTTTTGTGTGTTTAAACTTTCCTCTCATAGCATGGATTGTGTGACATTATTATACACATCGATACCTTTCCAACGGTGAAAAACTCATGTTAATCGGAGATCGTATGAAAAATTTACACCCCCACACGTTGACCTAATGTGTTGACCACCATAATACGAGAGGATGTCACGTTATCCCTCGTTAATCACACATATGGGGCTAGCCACATATGTAATTTCAAGAAGATTCTAGAAGTTACAAAATCCTATCACAATTGAGGGTTAAGGAAGTAAAAAACCTACCCCTAGATGGCTATCGGTCTATGTTAAATATCGTGTCACTAGGAGGACAAGGGGTTCCATTATTTTGTATTGCATCATGTTCCATAGTTGAGAAAAACATATGATACTGGTATTTTTTAGCATAATAGAGGATGATAGTTATGTAGCATCCATGTAGGCCATAGGTCAAAGGAAACAACATTGAGAGTTCCTCTTTCTTTGTACTTGCATCATTTCTATACCGTGGAAACGATAGCAGAGCAACCTCACCTTCTAGATGGGTTTTCTCCCATATTGGGCTTCTCAGGTCATAGCTTGTGTTTATTTTTGGATGGTGTGATTGTATTTTATTTTTCTTTGTTTTCCACATTTTATCTATTGTATTTTATTGTTCTTATCCATAGGTAATCCATCTTCCTTTATCTCATACTCTTTAGTTTTCTATTGTACATTTTCTTGTTGTAAACTTTATTTTACTTGTAAGTAATGTCGATCTATAACAACAACATCCAAAATTATTCTCTTCAAATATGACCAATGCATACTAATGGTTGTGGCATGCATAAGATGTACTCTTCTTCTAAGTGAATCAACAACTTTATTTTCTTTTCCTTTGATATGATTTATGTCCAAGTCATACTCACTTAAAAATTATAGCCATCTTGTCTGCCTAGCATTCAAAGTTGGTTGTTCAAAAATATATTTCAAACCACTATGGTCTCTTCTTAATTAAAATATATTTCCCATGAGATAATTCCTTCACATTTTTAATGCATGAACTATGTAATCAAGCTTCAAATAGTGCATAGCATAATTCCTCTCATGTTCTTTAATATTTCAGGACCTGTAACTAATGATATATCTATTTTGAACGAGGAATCCACAAAGTCCTTCCTTGCATGAATCTGTGCATACCACAAAATTCTCTTTTGGGTCAACAATATTTAAAATAGGTGCACTAGTAAGTAATTCTTTCAACAAATTAAAATTCTCTTCACTCTCCGTTGTCCATTCAAATTTAATTCCCTTCTTTTGTAAAGATGTGATGGGATGAGAAATTTGTTGGAATACTAAGAGGGGGAGTGAATCAATATGATCACTTTATACCAATTTTGACCACAATATATATGCTTTCACTTTATCAACAATGTTCAACAATTTATCGTCAATGTATCATCTATGATTGCATTCAATATATCATGAGAATATAATCATAAGAAGCATCACATCAATCACATCAAATACACAATACATCAGTATTTACATGGAAACCCAAATGGGAGAAAAGAACATAATGCTTTCTTATATATATTAAGAATTCATTCATAGGAAGAAATAACTTCCCAAATCTCCAGATGCAACTAGAAGGAGGCTAAAACTGCCTATTATCATGCTCCAACCTGAAGGAAGATACAACTCCTTGAATTATCTGGCTACAACTAGAAGGAGGGTAGAATCCCCTGGGTTCTCCGGTTCTAACTGGAAGGTGGCTACAACCACCTAGTTCTCAATCTCCAACCTGAAGGAATCTCTAACTCCCTGATTCTCTGGCTCCAACTGGAAGGAGGCTACAACCCCCTTTCCTTTCCCTGTCCCACCACCCTGAAATATAAGTGTAGACCAACTATCACGATCAAAATCACTGCCACTGTCAATACCATTGCCGCTATCACTGCCTCTTTCACATCTACCTGTAACCTGTTACTTTATCCAACCTATCAATGTATCCAACATGTCACGTCAATTTTTCACTGATCAACCTATCATTATATCCAACCTATCACTGTCACCAATACTCAACCAGATCCTCTCACATGGTTCATACACCAAGGACACCACTCAAGTAGATGTCCAACATCACCAAGACATGCCTCTTATACCAAGCACGTACCAAACCATTAACCTGTGCCACAACAAGTGCATCAACCATGCACCAACACCTGTACCAAACCATGCATCAACCATGAACCTCAACCTGTACCATATGTCTCAACCATAAACCATGTATACCAATTACCAATCATGTATCATACCATGTATGAATCATGTACATTAACAGCTATGCCATACCATATATCATACTATGTGTCAACCATGCACATCAACCATATACTGTATAATGTATCATATACTATAGACCATATACCATGAAATGTGTCTCAACCATATACCATATCCCTCTGAATCATGTCATATACCATAATATAAGCCTCATGTATATGTCAATATCACAAATATGTGCCTCTAACAATGAAACATCACAACCATATACCAAGTACCAAGAGTATGTCTCAAGCATGTAACAATATCACCTTAAACATGTACCATCAAGGGATTCCAAGACATGGCTTAATCATGTGCCATACCATCCAAGATAGAAGCCTAAAAAAATACATAAATGGCATACCTTTTGTTGTAGGAAAATTCCCCTCAGAAAGGTGAATTCCTCTTGGATCTTAGACCCCTATGACCAAGACAAAAAAGTGCTATCTTTGAACACTGACTTTCCTTTAAACATATCTAAGCTAGTCAATAGAGAAGAAGAAGAACGTATGAGTACCATTTTATGAAGTTTGTCCTCGCTCAGTCGAAGTTGAGCTTGATATCCAAGTCCTTTAACGAGTCTTGCAGTCCAATAAACAACGAAGACAACACATACTTTAATTCTACCATGATTAGTTTAAAGCTATATTTATCCAAAAGACAACCTCATGAAAATGTACACAATATTTAAGGAAACAGGCCAAGCACGTGTATTAGTGAGAAGAAAATAATGTGATTACAAAGTGTAGATGCAGATGTAGCAGCCTCACCAAGCTCTCCTTGTCCAACCCCTTTCTTGAACGATCCACAATCAAAATGACAATATTTTTCACTGATTTTTCTCCCCTTTTCACCATGAGAATGCCTCCTTATATAGGCTTTGAGAGGCATAACCACCTTAGATATATTTGGGATAAGTTCAGGATATTACTCCATTAGTTGTGGAACTCCCCTTAGATTCAGCCCTAAACTTGGATTCAAGCCAAACTAACTCATATATTTCTTAGATGTCTTTAGCGATAAGGGGGATTTGTCTCCAATATTTTATCAACAAATTGGGGCTCTCTCAAAGTGGGCCACAAAGCATTGCAGTGCTCCCTGCTAAGAGGTAAAAATGCGCTAGTGATCCTTGCAAGTGGGCAGGGGAGTGCTGATCTCCAAAAATACTTTTATTATGGTAATTTATCAAGGTAAAAGTTTGTACTCTTTGTCAAAAGATATATTTTCATCTTCTAACAAATATTAGAGGATATCTCAAGTGTTCTTATGATGTCATCCGCGATGCAACACAGGAAATATGACAGTATTATTTTTGCGATATTTGTGACACTTGCGATAATTTCAATGAGACATCATTGAAGTGAGTAATTTTGACGTGTAATATATTGTCCCCCAAAGTGCGAAGTTAGAAGACGGAAACTGATGACTGAAGTACTTTGTAGACTGTCAAAGAAATGGTATGGAGTCGAAGAACCTGGTAGAAGCTACAAACAACCATCAGACAAATGTTATAACATCTTTCAAACCCAAGGAAGGCATACCTATGCTTGAGTGATAAAGGAATTTTGAGGTATGGCCTCCATAAAATACACTATGGATCCATAATCATATTGACTAAGGATATGGCCATGAAAGATACAATGTGGATCCATACCTCCATGACATGAAATGATCGTAGCCATTAAAAATACACAGTGGATATACGAGATGATAAAACATAACCACGAACCAATACAATGTGGATCTATGTGAGAGTATATATATCAATGTTCTCAAAAGATCTCCTTTTGCAGCCTGGGTAAAGTAGATATCAGAGTGAACACTCAACCCAATGTCTTCTTACCGATCCCGATGTGGTATGAATATAACCATGTGAATAGATGTTTTGATGTTGAACAAGGTAGAAACCACTTGATTACCGGTCATTGAGGAAACTGTTAACAAGTGCGAGGGAAATCACCATTGATGTCAATGAATCCCAAGGTACCCTTGTACAATCCAATGAATGTGAATAGATGAGTTGAAGTTGAAAATTCATGGAATCATCCAATTAGAGGTCAATGATGCAATCTCACTATTGGAAGCAAGGAGGCCTGCCATTGAGGTATGCAGGTCCCAAGTTACTAACTAGTTTCTAAGTCTGATTCCCATATGATGTGTTGAAGTCGACAGGAAAAGACTCATCGAAGGAGGGCCTTGATGTATCCCCAATCAACAACATGAAAATTCCATAGAGATGTAATATGGTGAATCAAATGAGTATGGACTAACATGGGTATTGAAACTGAAAATTTGTGATGATTGATTCTCGAGGTGGATACTTCCCTTGAACATTGAGGTACAAACAACGAAAAAATTACATGGAACAAAACATGATGCATTGGATACTATGAATTTCATCGGGTGATCCAAAGGAGTAAATAAACTCAGAGGATTAGTTCAGTGCATAGGTTCAACAAGTTAAAATTTATGTAAAAAAAACAATGTGTTGTATTCAAGGGCGATTGTAAGAGTGACCTATGATGTTTCCCAAAAAGTGGCTTGGCTTGCTTCCTTCAATTTGTTTCCCCATCTAGATAGATGAGTACCTCTTTTTTAATTTAATGAGCTCAAGGAGAGTAAAACATGCTCGATATAACTCACCTTCAGTAAGTTCCTCTTCTTTTGTTTAACAATCCAGAAGAAGTAAGGGTTCAGTCCCATATGGGCTCTTCAATGTGTAATTTTTTAATGAGTCAAGAGAAGGAAAACTCAACAGTTTTTCATATTTAGATAGTCTGAAAATAACTTAAAGTTGACTCCAGGGTTGTCCTTTTTTGTAATACTAGTCTCTGAAGTCCAAAAAAGAGATAAACTACCACTTAGGAGATGCCCTTTCAAAACATTTTAAACGAGTGTGAAAGGAAGCAAGATCTCTCGAAAATCTTTTCATGTTTATAGATTCTGAAAAGAGCATAAAGGAGACTCCGGGGGGGTTCCTTTTTCGTCTATCCTTACGAGTCCGAAAAAGAGATAAAAGTATACTCGGTTATGTTCTCATGTTTTTCGATCATGAGAAGGAACTAAGACCATGATCATCAATGTGACAAGGTTAAATAGAACAAAAATTCTTCGAAACCTGCAAGTGATGACAAATATGCATTCCAAGGTATTAATGACATCTCCAAAAATGATTTTAAAACCCAAAATAGACTATAGGTTAGAAAAAATGAAGTCTATATCAATGAAATAGGGTTAAAAATGTTCTTACCATTTCATTTGTGCCCAAATCTTCTAGCAGTGGTATATTTGACTTTGGAGAGAGATTTTGAAGTTGTTGGCATAGGAGCTACAGTTAGTCGTTTTCACTTTCGTCCAGATCAAATTGGCCTTTAACTCTTTCCAATCATTTTGTATGGTTTAAAATTTATTTTTAGGTATTTTGTTGTTTCATTTTGGGTGCCCTAGGAAGCATTCCAGGGGAGTGCCAGTGCTCTATGTGTACATTTAAGGGAGTGTCGGCACAGAATGAAAAAATAAAATGATTTTTAAGCTAAAATTACCCAAACATTTTCTATGATGAGATTATTAATGGCTCTTAATTGAATGTTCTTGCAGTTTGTATTGATAAAATCCATGATTGAGTGGAAGGAGCTTGAGTATGAGCTCAACGACATAGACACATTGCAAAACCCCCAAATGAGGGTTGCTTTGATGAATTGTGTCCTCCTCAAGTATTTTAAACTGCAAAAGATGAAAAAGGAAGTTCTTTTACTTGAGTATATGATTGGGTTGCGGAATGACGATGAATAGGCATTCCAAATTGGGCCGCAAATGCTCAAAATTGAGCTAGAGGACGTATACTTTTTGACCAGCCTCTCAAAGAGAGGGGATCCTATCATTTTATCCGGACAGTAGGCAGGTCCAGTGCCTATCGAAGTGTATGTGGAAAATCATTGTATTTAGGGGTCGCGATTGGTTGGAGTCCGAATCACGATAAAAGAGGTTAGATATTTGCCTCTTTGATCCATCTTGTTTGTCATCACCAATTTGGCAGGTAGCACCAGTGCACATTTGGATTCAAGAATCCAAATGGATTATGCTCTACAAAGCATGGAGCCAAGGTTGTTCAAATGGAGCGCAAATTTCCTTTACAATGTGAAGGATCAAATTACAAAATGCTAGATGGGGAAAGAGAAATAATTTGGGTATGGTTCTTTTTTGGTTTCATTATTTCTAGAGAGAATCCCACAAATGCATCCACATATTGCACTAATGGTGTGACCAGTGACCGAACAAAGATTGAAAAGGTGGACAAGTTTGTATCCAAGGTTGGGAATTGACTCGGAATTTAAATTCATAGCCGACTTCTTTGCTTGGTTGAGATGTCAATTGATTGTCATTGAGGAATTTCCATATGACAGAGTATATTTACAGCATATTCTGGACTTGGTACTTCCATATGGAATAGAATGACGGATTCGTCAGGTGTGAAACCAAATACCTTGTCAACTATTTTTTGATTTTAAAGTTTACATTATTTTTATGTGTACACAGAGGGGTTTTTAACATATGCATTGTTTTCATCATGCAGACAGAGGTGCAACACGTCTGGCAGAGATGTTGGCACTTTGTGTCGCGGAGATGCATAGATAGTTGTAGAGAATGAGGTAGTGGTGGGGGTTCTACTAGAGGTTGAGAGGAACCTTCATGGTCTCACGATGGGTGTCTCTCCTCTCAGGAGACGAGTTGTACCCCTGCATTTGCAGAGGCATATAGTGGGGGTTCCTGAGAGTCTAAACTACCTGCTTAGACGAGTGGCTCATGCAGTGGTGTGCTAATCAGAGCACAACATGGTGTAGAAGGATTAGGATCCTCCATATGTTTCCTGTATTCTTTATGATGACATCATAGGCATGAGGGCCCAAATTTTTCCCTTCTATGTAATTTTTTTTATGTAACCAAACATTTTTCTATCACGCAATATATATCTATATATCTATATATCTATATCTATATCTATATCTATCTATCTATCTATCTATCTATCTATCTATCTATCTATCTATNTATATATATATATATATATATATATATATATATATATATATATATATATATATATATATATATATATATCTGAGTTTTGTGGTGCCAATGATGTTTGTGAATAATCTTGTGTGATGTGTTTATTTTACATGTGATGTGTTTTATATGGTTCATTTTCTTTATAAAAAATCATCTATGCATGAGATATCGATCCATAATGTAATTTTCTAGTGAATTTGAGGTTGTGTTGAGTCCTCTTGGTATGTGTCTATATTCTATAAATTCAAACATTATTTCAAGATGAAGAACTCATAGGTGGAGACGCAATAGGATAGGATTGTGGATGGCGTAAACCCAATTAAGTTGATAGACCACAAGTTGAGAGTCTAGGTTAATGATTATATGAGATATACTTAGGGAATAGGCCTCGGTTAAAAGTCCAATGACAGCGTGATATTCTGCCATGTTATTGATTAATTATCCTAGGAAAACTCCTCCTAAACTCACTAACTAATCAGAGTGGTAAATGACCCAAGTTGCAAAAGAAATATTCTGGGTGTGTTGACTAGCGCCATCCACAAACCTGACAAAGATGGGAAAGGAATATTTCATCTGCACTCACCATCACAAGACAAAGTATAAGCGACTGAGACAAAACTCGTACATGCAAGAGAAAATGACACACCAAAACTATAGTACAATAGTGTACAAAGCACAAATGCTATATTTTCTATGCATAGTACTTCTTAGGGTAAATCCCATTCTGGGGTTCACCAAGAGAGATTCCATCATAGGCCACTAGCTCGTAGGCACCTTTGTGTAATACACGTTTCACGATGTAAGGATCATGCCATAGAGGTTCTAGCATGTCTGTCTCTAACTTATCATGAGCCTGTTCATAAACAAGGACTAGGTCTCCTTCTGTGAAAGTACGAGGATGGAAAGATTTTTCATATTGACTCTTCATTCGTTTTTGATATGTCTTGTTAATGAGAGTAGAATTGCGACGTATTTCGTCCAACCTAGTTAGATATAAGAAATGTTTTTCTTCAACAGAAGTGTGAGGAAGGAGTTCTACTTTGAGTTTCAATGACGGAATTTCTCACTCGATTGGTAATACTGCTTCGATGAAATATACTAACTAGAAAGGAGTGAATCCAGTAGAAGTTTTCATTGAGGTGCGGTAAGCCCAGAGAGCGGAAAAGAGTTGTAGATGCCAAGATGTTTTGTTTTCCCCCACCATGTGTTGAATCATGGTTTTAAGGACCTTGTTGATAGCTTCAACTTGTCTATTTTCTTGAGGATAGTAGGGGGATGAGTTTTCATGGAGAAAACCCAACTTGTCATGTAAGTCACTCATCATCTAGTTTTGAAAGTGTGAACCGTGATCAGTGATAATGGCTTGTGAAACACCAAAGCAAGTGATAAGGTGGTTGAATATGAAAAGAGTTGTTGTACAACCATCATTAATAAAAGTAGGCATAGCCTCAACCCATTTTGTGAAGTAATCAAAGACAACGATGATATGACTGTGCCCCCCAGCTAAGGTAGGCTTACACTACATAAAATAAATGACCCATTTTGCAAAGGGGATGATGGCGACAATAGGATGCAATGGAGTGAGGTGGTGCGTGCCTTTTTATGAAAATCTTGGTAGGGTGGGAATATTTTGACAGCCTCAATAGAGTCTTTGAAGATAGAGGGCCAAAAGTAACCGACACGTAAATTTTTTTGAGTTGTAGCCATCCCAGAAAGGTGACCTTCACATGCTCCAAGGTGACAGTCATTAAGGACATGTTCAACCTCATCATGAGTAAAACAACATCGTAGGATAGTGTCAATACCATGGTGATAAAAAATTTCATCGATGATAAGGTAATGTTTAGAATGGTGACGGATACGATGACGTTCTTCACGGGAGATATCTGGCTGAAAATGTTGGGTTTGAAGATAAAGAAGGATATCTCCATACCAAGGATTGGACGTGTTGATGAGGAACAAAGATTCATCAGGGAGAGTATCTATGGGCTCAGTATCTTCATCAACATGGGGAAGATCGAATATAAGTTCTACAAACACCAAGGATTTTTTATCTTTGGACTTGGCAAACTCGAGATCAAATTCCTGAAGAATAATGATCCATTTGGAATATTTTCCCCCAAGGACTTGACATGTCATAATATGATACATGGGGTTTGAGTCCTCAATGATCGTGGTAGTGCATAACAAGATGTAATGGTGAAATATTTGGACGACAATGATGGCTTCCAGAGCTAACTTTTCAACATGTGAATATCAGAGCTCAGGACCAGATAGACTCTTGCTCAGATAGTATATCACATGTTCCTCACCGTTAGGGTCCTTCTAAACTAACACCATAGTGATAGTGGAAGTAGAGGCTTCCAAGTAAAGGATATAGTCTTGTGCATAATACGGAACATGGATGATTTTAAGGATGGAAATTTATCTCAAAATGTAGAAACCTTGGTGAATCTTACTAGTGCTAAATATGTGAACTATAAAATGTTTGACGATATTTTTGTAAAAATATTCAAATTTATAATCACTTTATATAGTTTCTATAAAATTTGGGCTATTTTAAAGATAAAATAATTTTATTCTATAGAATTTGTGCGAAACATTTATAGAAAAAAATGGAAATTGGAGAATGTTTTTTGGGGAAAAATCATGAAAATTATCCCAGCTACGAAATTTAGCCCCTAAAATCATCTATGAATCATAGGATGAAAAAGAGGTTTATGGGTCAACGCATGCTTAAGAGAATCAAAATATCATTGATCAGAGTCATCCCATATGAAAGGAGTGTCTTTCTGCAACAATCACATAAATCCTTTGGTAATCTCAGCATAGTTACATATAAAACAACGAAGAAAGTTCACTTTCCCCTGCAAAATTTGTAGTTAAGTCAGATTTTTGGGAGGAGGTAAAGAAAGAATGGATTTAATTTTTAAGGGATCCACCCTAATCCCATATTTTGAGACAACGAAACCAAGGACTTGACCTAATTCGAAAGCAAAGATACATTTGTGTGGGTTCAAATGAATACAATAGAATTGACATCGAAAAAAAATAGCCCGTAGTTGACCAATATGGTATGATCGACTGGATGAACGGGAAGGTAAATCATCGAGGTAAGGTTCTGCAATATGTTTGATATCATGGATATCATATGACATGGTCCACTGGAAGGTAGCACCAACATTTTTGAGACCAAATGATAGTTTCCGATAGGCAAAAATTCCCCACGAGAAGATGAAGGTTGCGTTATGTTGATCAGCAGGTAGAATGCCAATCTAGTTGTATCCTAAAAATCCATCCATGAAAGAGAAAATAATGTTGCCAGCGTAATTATCGATGTTTTGGTCAATGAAGGGTGTGGGGTAATTGTATTTTAGACAATCCTTATTAAGATCCCTATAATCAACGCAGACACGAATGATCCCTTGTTTCTTAGCAACCAAAACAATGTTAGAAACCCATTCCTTCAAGGGGATAGGATAGATAAAGCCAGATTTTAACAGTTTCTCAACTTCTGCCTTTATGGTCGCGGTTTTCTTAGGATGAACCGGGCAGAGTTTTTTTTGGACATGTTTAATTCCTGGGTAAGTTTTTATTTCATGCACAATGATCGGAGGATCGATCCATGGAATTTCCTCGTAGCTCCAAGCGAAGACATCGCATAATTTCTTAAATAAAGCGGTGTAAGAAACGACTTCCTTGGGCGAACAATTAGCACCGATATTAATATTTTCCATGATACCCTCCTTGATCAAAATATCAATAATGACTGTAGAAGATATGTTGCCTAAATTCCCCTCAAAAATAGTATCCTGGGTAAGTATAGAAGATTGTGGAGAGTGAACAACATCGGGGGGGAAGATAGAGTGTATATCTTCCTGAATTTCTTTGAGAGGTGTAAGAAAAGAGGATCGATGATGGTTTTCATCCCAAGGTACATCATCAATGCTGAGCATTTCCATAATGGATTCGTCTGAAGGAAAAATCTGGGAAATGTAATCAAACGTAGAAGATAAGGAGTTCAACCAATATGGCATTGAATAAGCGTTGGATTCCAATAGATGTTGGTCATCCGAGGAGGGAGAATTTGATTGAATAGCAGCATATGAAGCCTCAATTAGACTAAGTGGCATAGTGTAACCCAGTGCATTAAATTCTAATGGACTAGGCACAAGCCAAGGACAAGATGATTCTAAATACTGATAGGCCATAGTCGAAATCATATTGATTGTAGCAATATGTTGTGTGGTAGGAGGAAGTGGCACAGGGAAAGTACCCATCATGGAAGAGTCTTTTAAAATACCTACACCAACACTTTCATACATGATATTTTGATCTCCCAAGAAAGGAATATTCTTGGTAGCGGGGGTGTGAGCGTCGGGTCTACAATAATCTAACTGGTCGATAGTGACAATTTTTCCTTGATAAGGGAATTGTACACAACGAAACACTGATGAAGCGATGAAATTCATGGCATAAAACCAACTTCTTCCTTGTAACAAGTTGTAATCAAGGGGAGTGTCAATGACCTCGACATCAACAAAAATGGTCTTGCCACTCAACTAAATGGCCAAGGACTGCAAAATTCCATGAGGATGAAAACCTCACCCATCGAATGCTCATAACATTGTGGGGGGTTGGTTAAGAGCAGTTGATTTTAAACTTTTCCAGCAACCTAATGACATGACACAAGTGGAAGCTCCCTCATCCAAAATAGTGCGGTGAATGTGTTGGTTGTGAACAACAACATCAATTTGAAATGCAAGTTAGTGAGAAAGTCATGACTTGAAATTGTCCAGGTTAAACGTGATATTGTTGGATGACTCAAGATCAATGGCACCAATATAATCCAAGAGCTTTCTACGTTGGCTTGGGATGTGTTTTAGAACTTCCAACGTGGACATATCACATGGTTCTTGAGAGAAATCTTCAATGATGTTGTAGCTTTGGGCGGCACGAGACCTAGGATTGAAAGTGGATTTATGGATGGTGCTCTTGGGAGGGCATAAGATAGAGTCGAAAGTAGGTTTCTCTATCTGAAGTGATCGAGATGGAGGACTAACAAATGGATAACTAAGAGAGGTGGGATATGGATCCGGTAAAGTACCGTTACTGCCCTTTTCTTTGTCAGGTTTAACCAGTGTGTCACATGTTGTAGTGAGAGTGGTCATATGAATCCCATTGAACATATAAATATGAGCACTCGTTGAGTATTCGTCATTAGGAGGGTGGTTGGAACTACCCCATGTAGGGGGGGTTTGAGTAACCATGGATTGTTGCTAAGGAAAAGGTTGTGTTAACACGACAGGTTGGGAATTCCCGTTGAAAAGTTTGGCAAATTCGTCGCGATGTGGACAGTCTTGGGTGTAATGATCATCACTACAAATAAGACATGGTAATTTCAGTTTTCGTTGTGGTTTCTTTTTGGTAGTAGGCATTGGAGTGTGGGTTTTGGGTTGTTCATTATTATTATTATTATTTTTGGGTTTATTTTTTGTTTTCTTCTTACTCCCGAATTGTTGTGAAGGGTCAGATTGAACTATATTCACCTTAGATACTTGAGATGAGAGGGAGGTAGAGGAGAGTGAGGTCGAACTAGGAACGGGTTCTGAAATAGAGAGATTGACTATTTTGATCGACTGTAAAGTAGATTGGGTTTTGACAGTACCGATAACTCCATCTACATGTGTCGTGGATGAAGGTTCGGATGGATCGGTAGAAGCACAGGTAGCATTTGGGATAAACTCATACAAAGTACCAAATTGTGAATAAACCAAATCTAAGTACTGAGCCTGGGAAATGTCTTCTTCCTCAGTGACTACACCGCACATGGAGATGTCACGAGAAATTGGGGGTAAAAGTGATTTAGTAAACCATTTTGCCAATAACTGGTCAAGAATGATGGCTTTAATCATCCTTCGTCATCGTCTCCACTCATGAATGTGATCCAAGATATGCACGGAGTTGGTTTGACGAAGGGAGGTCAAAATTTTAGTACCCGTCTCATAACAGATGGTTAATTTAAAGTGTGTGAGAAAGGCCATGGCGAGGGAGTTGAAATCTTGAAAAGAAACACGTGGAAGTTCAATGTACCACTTGGCTACAGAGCCTGTAAGTGTGCGCTAGAAAATATATAAACGTATATAATCATCTATTAATGAGTTTGATGAACACCATAAATGGAATGTCATCACATGGTTGTTTGGGTCTTCTCCAGGTTTACCGTCAAAATTTGGGATGTCAGAAGGTAGTTTAGCAGGAATCACTGGCCAAAAGGGAAAATACATTATGGGGTCGTTGGTCAATCGAGACAAGTCTGGGATATCCAGAGTGGCAAGGAAGGGTAATTGTCGTTTAACCTGAGGGTGATACTGGTGTGGCATAGGGACACCAATAGGGCCATAAACTAGTTGATATGGGTAATTTTATCCAATAGGCCCTCCTACATATGGTTGTTGTTGACCAGGATAAATAGGATTCTATGGTTTTTGAGGAACATTCATGAGAGGGGGAAAACTTGGTGAATTCTGAGGGGTATAAGTCGATTGATTCTGTTGAAAAGGATGAACAGTTTTCCCTTGAAGGGGGTAAATAGTTGGTCCCTGAGGAGGATACACATTAGCCCCGTGGGGAGGATAAACACTAGACCCTTGGGGAGGATAAAGTTGGTGTCCTTGAATACCCTAGGTGGGATTTGGGATGCCCAGATAAGTTTTTCCATAAGATAGTATGGAAGGAAGAGGATTTGACACTCCTCCTTGTGGGTTATGGTATGATTTCCCCCTAGTGTAAGGTTTATTAAACGTGCCTCCTGAAGATACTCCCCAGGATTTTGAAGGATTTATGGCAAAAGAAGGTTTCCCCCCTGCCATAGGTGGATTAACAACCTTGTCTTGACCAATAAAGGGAGTTTGTCCTCCGGAAGGAACATGAAAAGGTGGTTGTCCCCCTAGAGGGGTAGGCCCATTGGAGGGGTAGGCCTGTTATAGGATGGTTGTCCCTCGGGAGGGATAGGTCCACTATATGGTGGTTTCCCCCCAGTCACGATATGTCCCACAGTTGATTGTGTCTGTCTGGAAAGGATATACATTCTCTTGTGTAAAGATGTTCCAATAGGATCTTGAAGAACATTAGGAGTTGTAGAGTGAAAAGGTGTAAATGTAGGAGTAGTGGGTGAAGTTACTTGGGCATGATTAGAAATGATGACTCCAACATTAAGATGAACTTGTGTTGACGTAATAGTAGGATCGATGACCTCTTCAATGGGGTGATCAATAGTTTGACCTTATGGTCCTGCCTCAGCAGCAGGAGTGTCATGAGGATTAAGAGGTTGACGAATATATTCAAAATGATCATAAAGATCATGCCCTGATGGAGTCCTCCTTACAAAATGAGTAGGTGTTTGAAGTGTATCTAGTACAGTAGTAGGATGAATGGGGGTCCTATAGTCATCACCAAAAATTTGTTCAGTGGATCCCATATAAGTCTCGGTAATTGGTCTCAAAGGTAAACCTGGGACTTCTTCTTATATAACGTTACCGAGCGAGTCCAATCAAACCAGAAGTGGTTCAATAGGAGTTGTTGACATAGGTGTAGTGTGGCAATCATGGTATTTCTTGGAATACATATTCAAACTCTTGCAATACTGAGTAAATTTCAAGGCTTGGCCCTTTGGTATCTTTTATCTCCTCCACATGAGCTCCATACAATTAATGTCCTTTCCTGAAACATCTCTTCAGTTGTAAGGATGAAATCTCCCTTATAGAAATGTGTCTTGAAATTCCCTTCACAATGGTATGTTTTCCTTCTTCACCAAGACATCTAAATGTCTTGTTAGGAAAATTTAGGAGAACATGATGTTAGTCCAACCAATCCATTCCAATTAGGATATCATAAGATCCCAGTGGGATGATATTTATATCAACATTAGCACTCATTCCATTCAGATTTATTAGACAACCTTTAATAGTCTCATTGATTATTCTTTTGATTATAGTGGCTAGTTGAACCAAACTTGATTTTTCAAGCTTACTTTTCTTCCAAATGTAATCTATCCAATATTTTTGTATCAATGTAACAATGGCTTTCTCCTTAATCAATTAAAATAGAAATAGTTTGATTACTGATCTTACCTTCCACCTCAATCATATGGGATTGATGTTCTTCTTGTCAATATTCTAAGGAATCATATATTCTTCCCATGTCTTCTACTATTGTAACCTCTTGGATGTTGTGCATGCTCTTCATCTTGTCTTCTCTGTAAGGACAATCCTTGCACATGTCATCTTCTTTGCATTCCCAACATTTTATTGGTGGGCTTCCCGTTTTTCCCAAGGAGTCTTCTCTCTTGGATTCATATTTGTTAGACTAATCTTGTTGATTTGTATTTAGACTATTTTTGTTGAAAGGAGGTTTGAATCCCTTCCTTCTTTGATCTAATTTCTCTTTCTCCTTTTTCTTCCAAGATTTCTATAAGGATTCTATACCCTTTCCTTGTTCATATAGGTACTTATCCTTTCTAACAGTCTATGTCAAAGAATTAGAGTCATCATATTGAATCTTCTCTTTATAGAAAGATGGAAATCCACTTATAAACCTCCGTGTCTTCAAATTTCCATCCTTGATAAACCCCACATACTTAAACAATCCCAAGAAATTATTTTCATATTCTACCATGGTCATGCTTCCCAACCCGAGTTCAAAGAACTCTTGCATTTTCTTTTCATAGAAGTGCTATGAATGGTACTCCTTCTGAAAATATCTCTTGAACTTCTTCCAAGTGATCTTGCTCTCATTAATTTTATCAACTTGCTTCAATGGATCCCACCACATAACAACTTTTCCATGCAAATGGTATGTGGCAATTATGGCTTCTAGGTTATATGAGTAGTTGTGCAAATATAAATACTTCCTAATTCGAAGAAACCATGCTTCAACATCATATTCCTTTTCCCTTTCACCATCAAAGGATGATGTCTTAAGCTTCCTCAAATCTCCTTGCAAACTATCCAATTCATGTCTTCTTCTTTAGCGCCTAACATGAGACACTTTTGGACTTCTTATGGAGTCTTCGGATGCATAAAATTTTATTGTTGAGTAAGGAGGTGAGTGATGTCTATGAATTCTTCTATCACTTCTTGATTGACCAATGATTTTATATTTATCTCTTCTTTCATGATTCCTTCTTCTTCCTCCTGTCTTGAATCTGATCCATTATTTTACTGCCTATGCAACTGATTTAGGATTTTCATCACTTAAGAATTTATTTTATTTTTTTCTCTCATCATATTCTCATTGTTTGGTTTGTAACTCCACACTTCTATTCTCAATATTCTCACAATATCTATTAATGTTTCGTTTTCCCCTTTTCTCATGTGCCCATTTTATTCTATCTTTGCATTACCAACACTGTTATTTTTACCTCTGGCTTCTTTCGCATGACTGAAGGCTCCCTCTCCTTCCTCCATGTCCCAATTCTACATTCTTATCTTGAAATGATATGTTTGTATCCCTTAATTTTGAAAAATGTGAAAGCAAACATTTTTATTAGAATTTTGCATATTATAGAAAATTTTCAATTAATGCTACAAGCCCTTTTTCTACATAATTCATGAAGATTTATATTATATTTCTCCAAATTATAATAATTCCAATTTAGTTGAACCAACTTTTCAACAACTGTTCTCTTGCTCAATTCTAAGTCCTGAGAAGAAATTTATTGATGGAAAATGAAGCAACGGAATATACATTAGCACATGCAACATAACTTCATCGCTCAACGACCATCCAATCATTCCTTAGGATTTAATCTTGAAAGATGATCTAGTTTTCTTTTGGATTAAATCCCAGTCGTCGATATGCTCAGTGGACACCTAAACATGACATGCAACCATAATTCACACCAACCATCCAATATTTTGTTGATTAGATATTGGTCGTCAATCTATTCTTCTTTAACATATCGAGACTACTAGGTATTCAACTTACAACTATCTTCTGATTAGATCTCAGATTGATATTTCTCATTGATCTATCTTGACAGATTCATTGTGGGTCTAAGGCATATCTCTTCTTCATTTCAAACTTCCACAACCTCCAAATTACACCCTAAAGTTCCTCCATACTCATTTTGCACCTATACTAAGAATAATTTCAATCCTTTCTCCATGGGTCTAAGGCATATCTTCCATACCTCCTCAGCCTCCAAAACACACCTTCTCATTTTGTCCCACTCTTTTTGAACCTATACTTAGAAATTTTTCTAAGTACTTCACTATGGGTCTATGAGACATCATGAACCGTTAGATATATCTCCTTCTAGGACATATGATATGTGACAAGTGGAAACCTTCTGGGTCATTGGATATGTGACAAGTGGGGACCTCTTGGGCCATCCGATAGATTCCTCATACTTAGAAAATTTTTGACATGTCACCACGGGTCTAATCCTTTTCCCAAATCACTTTTCCATGATGTTATCTTGTACATCCAACCAATTTATTATACTTAGTCATTTTTCCATATCTCATCACGGGTAGCGGGTCTACAAAATTTCTTGATTCTTATATTTGTGACCTCACCGATCCAAACAATCCACTCTTGATACTTATTCATTTCTTGAGAAATATTTTTCCAATTGATTCTTGGTACTTATTCATTTCCAATATCTCATTATGGGTCTCTTACACTTAATCTATTTTTTAAACTCTCACAACGGGTTTACAACAATTGCACGAGTTACTTGTGATATCTTTTGCTCGATCGATTATCCATACTTATTTGATTTCAATATCGCACTACGGGGTTCATGCTCACTTCTTCACAAACTCTCGATTCTCCGTTGTGCTCATTATCTTCATGATGTCTTGATACTTAGTCATTTTTCGAGATCTCTTGTGTTGATGTTGTAGATGAGGTGTCTTTTGCATGGACATATTCTTCACTTTCTAGATGGCATGGAATCGATACATGTACTGACATGTGTGTCACTGCATGTGGCATCTGCAAAGCTACTTGTTATTATAACCCCGACGTGGACTCCTATGATGTGGCACTCATCTAACTGGGCATGTGGCATTGATGAGGTTTCTATCATGACATTGATGTGGCCGATTGGACCCACTGACATCTTTCCCTAATCCTTTGATCTTAACCATTGATGTTTGATGATCAACAATTAGGATTAAATCGTTTCTAGATCCACAATTATTCAAAACAAAATTTAATTCCTTGCGTGGGTTACATACTCGCCCATTCTCATTTAAACCCTGTAACTCCTCCTTTTCTTTATAAACCATTTGTATTTGTTTTCCTTTATGAATATATATATATATATATATATATTCATATATATATATATATATATATATAACAACTATCTCCATTCATGTCATTCTGAGCAATTGGGACCTTATTTTCAAGATTGACATTGCTCAGATATGTAGTGGGATTGTCTAGTTTTCCATATCTCCACTCCTCTTAATATTCCATGGCCCCAAATCTATTTCAAGTACAAACATCTTCATTCTTAATTCAGGGTAAACACAAATAAATCTTTCATAATTCAACAATGCATAGTCATATTTTCACCCAAAGACTCCTAGACACATGGATATTCTCTACTTCCTCTCTCTTGCTCGATTCACAAACTATTTCCAACAAAATTGTAGATTTTAACCTTGTACAATATTTATTGCAAACATATTTTCAGTACAAGAAAAAAAATGATACAATGGCAAATACACACATTACATAGAGATTTTTCCCCTGGAAACCCAAACCAAAGAAAACCAACATATTCTATATGCATTCATAATCATACATTGTTTACAATAAAATATACATATAGGAGCCAGTGACATACAAAACCCTAACCCAATGACCTAGATTAGTCAACAACCATAATTCGTTAATTGGAAATAGAAAACCATCAGAAAAAACCATGTGCTGAAAAACCGCCCAACAATGGACATGAAAAACGAGGCAAAAATGTGACATGTTTCTCGAGGAAAAAAAAATTCTTGGGGGCGCTTCCCTCAACCCCCCCACACGTTTGACGCAACATAGCATGCACTACTGCCAGTCGTGCAAATAATATAACATATACCCAACATTTTCCCACTTGTTGTTTTCTTTGCATACAGTTAGTTACAGGTTTACATAGTCAATAATTCAGGGTAGAAATGCCCATGGATCCTCTACACCAAGAGAACTTCTCATTGCTCACAAATTTTGTTAATGAATCTACAACATTATTTAAAGTGTCCACCTTCATCAACAACACTTTATTTTATTCAACCATGTCTCTCACAAACTAATATTCAACATCAATATGCTTTGTTTTTGAATGATAAGTCGGGTTCTTCGCCAAAAAAATTGCACTCTGACTGTCACAATATATCCTTACAGCTTGTTGTACCAACCCAATATCTGATAACAATATTTGTAAACATACTCCTTCCTTACTTGCATGAGTGGCTACCATGTATTCGACTTATGTAGTTGAAAGTTCCACTACAACCTTTCTTTTTCTCATCCATTTGATTGCTCCTCCAAACAGGTTAAACACATACATTTTTATAGATCTCCTACGATCTAGATCTCCAGCCCAGTATGCATCCACAAAGCCATGTATGTCCAAAACTCTATTCAATCCTGGTCTTCCTTGGTAACACAATCCATAGATAATAGTTCCACGCAAATACCTAAAAACCCTTTTTACTTTTGTCCAATGCTCCTTCCTTGGTTTTGACATATGCCTTCTCAAAAATGCCACTGCATGTGCAATGTATGGTCTAGCATAGACCATTGCATACATCAAACTACCAACTGCACTCGCATATGGAACATGACACATGTCCTCTTCCTCTTCATGTGTCTTGGGACATTGATCCACAAATAAATTTACACCAACATGAATAGGGACCTTGACCGATTTACATTCCTACATATTAAACCTCTATAATATTGTCTCGACATATTTTCTCTGATTTAACTAGAGTTTCCTCTTTTCCCGGTCTCTTTTAATTTCCATGCCCAAAATAAAATTTGCAGCACCGAGATCCTTCATGTCAAATTTAGATGACAACTGATTTTTCACATCCTGGATAATCTCCTTCTTGTTTCCTATCAGAAACATGTCATCCACATACAAGACCAAATCAATAAAATGATCACCAATTAATTTAAAATACACACAGTGATCCTCTTTTCTTCTTGTGAAGCCAAATCCCAAAATATAAGTATCAAATTTTTTATACCACATCCTTGGTGATTTTTTAAAACCATACATGGACTTTTTCACCTTGCATACCAGCTCCTTCTTTCCCTTCACAACAAATCCTTCTGGATGCTTCATATATATTTATTCTTCCAGATCCCCATGTAGGAATGTTGTCTTCACATCCATCCATTCTAATTCAAAATCAAATGTAGCAACAACAAATAACATAAATATTATAGAAGTTAACTTGGAAACAAGAGAAAAAATCTTAGCAAAATCAATTCCCTCAACCTGGGAATAACCCTTTGCCACTAACCGATCTTTGTATTTCTCCACTTTTCCTTCTGCATTCATCTTCTTTTTAAATACAAATTTTCTTTTAGTGGAATTTCTTCCAATCGACAACTCCACTAGATCACAAGACTCATTCTTATCCAAGGTTTCCATTTCTTCATCCATGGCATTTTTCAAGAGCTTTCCATCCTCTAAATCCACTGCCTCCCTAATAGTTATAGCATCATCATCAGTAATAGACAAAAAAAAATTTGAATGGAAATCATATGGAGTATATCTTTCTAGTATCCTTGTTTCTTGAACCGATCTCCTCAATACTGGAGTATGGGGATCTTCTTCTTCTAATTCCTATTCTTCTGTAGAGTCTGATTCACCATCCTTTAAATCAAACTCTATTTTATCTAGTTCTTCCTTACTTGGTAGTACTTCTTGTTTAACAACATCCTTCATTTATATAAATACGACATCTCATCTATACACAAACTTCTTAGTTTTTGGGTTCCAAAGATTATAACCTTTGAGACCATCTTTATACCCAATAAAGATACACTTTTCATCCTTCTTATCTAGCTTACTCATGTTTTCCTTTGGAACATGAACATAGGCCTCACAGCCAAATACCTTGAGATGTGTGGGAGAAGGTTTCTTACTAGTCCATACCTCTTCTGGAGTCTTGTCATTCAACACTAATGAGGGTGATCTGTTGACCAGGTAACATGCAATACCCATTGCATCTTCCTAGAATTCTTTCCCTAACCCGACACCACTGAGCATGCGCCTTTCTTTTTCCATTAGCGTCATGTTCATCCTTTCTGCAACTCCATTCTAATGAGGTGTATATGGAGTAGTCTTCTATTTTTCTATACCACACTTCTTATAGAATTATTCAAATTTATTCTCGCAAAAATCTCCACCATTATTTGTCCTCAACACCTTATTTCTTTTCTTTGTTTGATTCTCAACAGGAGCCTTAAAATATTTAAACCTTTAAAAGACTTAATATTTCTTCTTGAGGAAATATATCCAAGTATTCCTTGAGAAGTCATCTATAAATGAGACATAGTACATAGATTTTCCCAATGATGGAACCAACAAAGGTCCAAGCACACCACTGTGAACTACCTGTAAAATTATTTCCCCCCCCGTTGCACCAGATGGGAATCTTACCCAATTCTACTTCCCATATGCAAAATTTTCATAGAAATCAAAATCTAGAGAGAAGTTAGACATACCTTCAACCATATCTTTACCATGTAGTATTCAAAGACCCTTCTCTCTGATATGCCCCAGTCTTTGATGCCACAACAAAACATTTTCTCCAAAGCCCGTAGGAGTTATTTCTTCTTCAACTCCAATATCAGGAACAATGGAACTATTACACCCATCACTAATAGTTCTTCCTTGCATCTTATACAAAGTTGCAAATTGAACTCCCTTTAGTTTCACCATTTCTTCTCAAACCATCTTACAGGTTTCTTTTTCAAATATTTTTTTTACCCTTGCATCGTCGATTTTTCTTACATAAATCTAATTTATGGCCAATCCTGAGATGTGAAGAACACTATGTAGTGTTCTAATCCTTCAATATATGAGCCTCAACTTGAATTTTCTCGACTTATGATTCTAGTTGTCGAGTCATCGCCTAGGAAAACATTACCTCCATCCTACCTTTCATATTCATAGAACCACTCCTTGTGGGGAGTCATATGAAAGGATGCACCTAAGTCAACCAACCATGCCTCATGATCTTCATGTGTGCTTGAAGAAGCCAAGTACACATACCATCCTTCTTCCTTGGATGTATTTTCTTCTGTAGAAGGAGATTCTTGAGATCCCTTATTTTTCTCGACTTTGGATCTACACTACTTGTAGTACCCTTATTTTCCACATCTCCATCATACCTTTACAAACTTTCAGGGAGACTTAGATCTTCCCTTAGACTTAGATCTCCCACTTGAGGACTTAGATCTATTTATTTCATGGGAACGTCCTCTTGCAAATAATGCATGTGTTCTTTTTCCTTCCATGTTCTTTTGTCTCATACCTTTGACAAAAAGGATGAGACCACTTCATCAAACTTCAAGGAAATTGTATTACTACCTATGGAAACAACCAGACTATCCCACGAGTCTGGTAAAGAGAAAAGTAAACTGATACACTTATCTTCATCTAAAATTTTAATATCAACATATACTAACTGACTTACCACACTATTGAAGGTGTTCAAATGCTCTGCCACTGAGTCTCCATCTCTCATCCTTAGGTTATACAACTTATTTCTCATGAATAGTTTATTTACTAGGGACTTAGACTGATACAAATTCCCCAACTTATCCCACAAATCCTTGGTTGTAGATTCCTCTGACACATTTAATAATACTGAATCTGAGAGACATAGTCGGATTGTGTTATTTTCCTTTCAATATAACTTTTTCCAGACATTTGTTGAAGTTCTTGTAGGTGCATTACCCGGATCCACCATGATCCATTGATCTTTGTTCACCAACAAATCTTCCATCTTGACTCGTAGGGATGATTTTAGGGGCTAAATTTCACTCATGGGATAATTGTCCATGGTATTTCCCCAAAAAATATTCGTTATTCTAAAAATGATTAGCCCAAATTATATAGGAAAACATTATTTTACCTTGAAAATCGCCAAAATTTTATACAAACTATATAAAATCCTTATAAATTTGAATATTTTTTAAAAAATATTGCCAAACATTTATACTTGGCATATGAAGGATTAGTAAGATTCACCAAGGTTTCTACATTTTAAAATAAATTTCCATCCTTAAAATCATCCTTGATCTTAAGCTTCCACAACTCAAAAATTTTCCCATTAAACTTCTCGATCTCCATTTTTGAACTATTCACCATTACTTTTCACCTAAAAAAACAATACCACAGATATTCCACTGTAACAAGGCTTATCAAAGTCCTAAGCCAAACCCTTGACCACAAATGTGTCCCCTTGAATCCAACCTCGCTCTAATACCAAATGTGGATTTTAACCTTGTACAATATTTACTGCAAACATATTTTCAGTAAAAGAACAAAAAAGATACAATGGAAAATACACACATTACACAAAGATTTTTCACCTAGAAACCCGAACCGAGAAAACCAACATATTTTATATGCATTCATAATCATACATTTTTTACAATAATATATACATATAGGAGCCAACGGCATCCAAAACCCTAACCCAATGACCTAGCTAAGTCAAAAACCCTAATTCCCTAACCGGAAATAGAAAACCATCGGAAAAAAACCATGTCTCGAAAAATCGCCCAACAATGGACATGAAAATCGAGGTGACATGAAAAACTAGGAAAAAATGTGACATGTTTCACGAGGAAAAAAAAATTTCTCGAGGGCTATCGCCCCCCTACCACCCCCAAAGGGCATGCCCCCCCTCAAACCCCCCTACCCACCCGACGCAATGTAGCAGGAGTTAGTGCTAGTCATGTAAATAATATAACACATACCCAACAAAAATCCTCATCCAAAAAAAAAGTGTTTCCCTGTAGCAAAGTAATCAATTTCCAAAGAAATCCTTGATCCAATAGAAGGCCTTTAATGTCCAACATTGTAAACTGTTACAACCCTATAATTTATAGGATCAACTGGTGACTGAAATGTTACCTCTTTAGTGTTTTTGTTTGTCAAATGATTTTTCATTCTGCAAATAATTTGAGAAAAGAAATAAAAAGGAAAAAGAAAAAGAAAAAGAAAAGAAAAGAAAGAAAAAAGAAAAAGAAAGAAAAAGAATAAAAGAGGGCATAAAAGAAATTCATTAGAGCCCCATGCAATAACAATGACTTGGTCCATACCTTTCAAGCATGGCCAAGTTCTTTTAAATTGATGTTGATAGGAGTAGTGAATAAGCCTGGCAAAACTGTTTAATCTTGGCCAAGTGATCTAGGTTAGTTAGCGAATAAATCTGGCTAGACTGCCTAATCTTGGTCAGATAGCCCCAGGATAGAGTAATTTCTTAGTCCAACAGTTTAATCTGGGTTAATTGTCATAGGTAATTAGGTTAGAACATAGGGTAGTTGCTTTATTTCAATAAAACCAGCTCGATGATCAATGTTGAACCATGTCTTGGATGCTTAATAGGATGGGTGTCTAACCCCTTGGTGATATAAACATGTGAAAGCTTGGGAAAACCCATGATATGCACTTATCCTAAGTTTTTATGGGCGCATATGCCTTCGCACTCACAATTATGCACAACTCATGTATGAACGGCTCAGATGTTCGTGCCCAGATCGATGGCGGACAAGTCTTTCCGGACCCCCCCGACCGTTATACCTTTAATGGTGGGGGTGGGGGGGGGGTATGGAATCGGAGATAATGTATGCGCGCATCTAGAAGGCCCAAGTTTCAACGCCTAGATCTACGGTCTATATTAGATTCCGGACGCCCCCCCCCATTCATTCTGCTTTTAACGGAGGGGGGGGGGTCTGGAATGTGTTTTAAAGATTGCACACAGATCTATGGTTGAAAGGAAGGCGTGTAGATCAATGGCTCAAGGTCTTTTTTGGACCCCCCCTCGACCGATCTTCCTTTAACGGTGTGGGGGGGGGTGTCTAGAATGGAATTTTACTTTGGCGGTCCCTCTATCTAATTGTGGCATGAATCCATCGGTCCCGAATCCCACCGCCTATCACTGTCTGACATACCTCGTCACCTCATGACATCATTGTCCACCTTTTTTGTAAGAGTCACATCCCATAACTCCGTCAGTCCTTCTCCCTTGTTCACCCATGGCAAGTCCCTTCACCAGTGTCTTTTCCCCCAATCAATAACCACCATGTCACTCAAACGTATGCTTCAGTCGTTGTCACCTGCCATCTCACGCTCTAAATGACCTGTTGGCCATTTATTACTGGCTAACTTATCCATTAACCAACAAACCTATCTTCTGCGCCCAACGGATACCCGTTTACTCAAAACTATTCTCACCCTTCATTCCTTCACCATTTACCCACTCATTGTACTAGAGAATTTTCCCCATTTTCCTCTCCGTTACAGTCAGTCGCCCACATCTACATTCATCCCTGCTAACTTTTTTTTTATTTGCGGGTATTGTTATAGTAATGGCACCAAAGTCAAAGAAAACAAAAGGTGAGGAGACTCTGTTTCTCCCGCCTCCTGTCGACCTCGACAGGATTCCTCTGGCCAACAAATACTACTTAATCATAGACACAAGATGCTATTTTGACTTCGCAGACCTACAATCATGGCTTAAAGAAGTCTTCCTGGACCAGAGTGACGAAATTGGGCTCTGGGAGTCCAACCTACCCTTGTATCTTTTCCCCCAGATTCACCACTTCCCAGAATTTTCCCTCAAGTACCAAGCCCATTATATCCCCGAGAAAAGAGCCATTGTGTCCTCATATGGGGAAATTCTTTTCCTCATCACACCAGAAACCATCGACCAAATGATGCAAATATCCCGAGCCAACTTCGCCTCACCTTTTAACCTCGAAATCATCACAGAGCTATACCAGAAGTTGTCGTTTCCTCAAAGAGCTTAGATTTTTGAGCTTTTTCTTCCACAATCTATTCAGCTCCCCACTACAAACCCCCCTTATCCCTCCTCCCTGTTCTTTATAAAAGGAAACCAGGTCATCACGTCACTGTGTGCCTTGCTCGGTTATTTCTCAGATCAATGGGTAGATGAACCCATTTTGGGATTTTTGTCTATTTTCTCCACCGATGAGAAACCCACTACATAGTTCGACTTCAGCACGTTCCTGGTGGACAACATTCACAAGCAATTCATAATTTTTTCCACAGAAGGCATGTTCCGGTATTCTTCAATACTGGCATACCTGTTCATTTTCTTCCAAGCGGGCAAATTTTCTTTTTCTATGCAGAATATGGACAAAGATGGTAGACCCCAGGAAGTAACAACATGGACTTCTCTACTCCGACATAAATCCACATAATTCAGTTTCAAGAAGTTCATCGAGAAGTTATACCACCCAGTGGTGAGTATGCTCAGCGACAGACCCAAACCCAGAATTAATGACGAAGTTCAGAGGATCCTACATCTCTTGAACCTTACAGAGGCTGGTGATTGGTACCTGTACCAAAATCATACTGAGATCAGAGTCTATGGGTGTGAGTTGGCCCCATATAAGCTACCCAAGTACTTACCTGTTAGAATTTTTTCCCTAGAATACATAAGAAAGATGATAAACTCAAATGGCATACATTTTGTTTCTTTGAAGAAGAATCAGCAACTCAGAATCAAAGGGAAGATTGGGTCTTTCATCTACAACAGTCGAGGCACCGGGGAGGAAAAAGACAGACTGCTAAAGGAAATGAAATTTTTTGTTAGTTTCACATGGCACTATGATCCGTGCGGGATAATTTCCGAGATGAGGATAAAAAATAAGAAGATCCCATATGTTCACATATCTAGGCCCGAGGTAGAAAAATTTGCAAACCAGACAGAATGGAAGCCAAACACATTGGTTGAGGCAGAACAACATGACCCTTTGGTTATTGTTTCACAGACGACTACACCATGGGCTCCAAAGGAGAAAAGGCCCAGAAAGGACACTTCACCTTTTGTCACTGAAGTATCATCTGAGGAGTTTTGATTGCACACAAAGAGGCCAAAAACCACTCAGGCTCCTGACCCGGCTGGAGAAAAGTCAATTCCATCCACTACAATGATGGAGGTTGATCGGTCCCTCCTCAGTACACGAAACAAGCAGATCATAATCTCAATATTGCCAAAGAAGCCTACAGATACTCCACCAGTCAACCAGCCGGGCAAGACAGGATTGAAGCTGAGTATATTTGAGAAATATGATTTGATCAAGAAAAAGAATTAGACTCTGACTAGCAGCACATACTCCCAGTTCTGGAAGTAGACGTCGACTACACAACATAGACTGCTATCAACATTTGACACTAAGAAGGGAAGAATGCACATGGCATTTCTCCAAGCACAGGTGCCAGACCCAAAGGTAATCACCGATTACAAAAGGGAAACTTTTGAATTCCATACTAAGGACGTGCATCCAGCTGATCAAATGGATCTGCACAGGAAAACTAGAGAAATAGTTTTCTCCACGTTGGTACATGCTTCCACTGCTGTCTCCAGGTTACAAGTGTCTCTGAATAACATCCAAACGCAGTTGAAGTTGGATAAAATATCATCCTTTTCCAAGGATAACAAGATTAAGATGTTGGAGGAATTGGTCCTCAAGATCGGGTATGATCCCTCGAATGTGAAAGTAGTCGATGAGATGATCAAGAAGAAAAAATACGACATAGTGTCTTTAAGGAAACAATTGAAGCTGACACCAACAGTAGACTCACAAGCAAATGAAATAGCGGAGATAGAAGGAGAAAAAGATGAGGTGCTTAAGTTGATCATGGATCAGAATGCACAATTTAAGGAAATGGAAGCTGAAATGGAGAAGCTAGTGAAAGAGAAAGAACAGTCAAAACCCATGGAAGTCATTCCATTGAGTTCAGTTCCACTCTCAGGAGTGAGCACAACATCACTAGAAGAAATTCCATTGGCAAACCCACTGACATCTCTAGAAAAGACTGTTGAACTGGCTAAGTCCATGGAAGAGATGAATCTGCAAGAAACAAAGATTAGCAGGCTCAAAAAGGAGATTGAGAACCTCCAGGAACTCAAATATTCTTACCAAACCAGCTACTCCAAGGAAAAACAAGTATCAAACTAGCTCAAACAAGAGTTACAATAGCTTCGGAAGAAAACAGTGGCAGGAAAAACACTGGCCGAAGTCAAAGAAAGTGTCTAGAAAGACATCACCAAGTCTATGAATGAAATATGGCCAATGATATAGATTATGTTTGAGAAAAATGAATTGGTACAAAGAAGTAAACAAGCCATCAAGAAGATTAGATCAGAACTGGGAGAGATTCCCACAGAGGCTAATGAAATCATCAAATTCCTGAATTCTAAAACCAGAGAGGAGCTAGAAGATCTGAGAATTGAGGATAGAGTGGAGACCATCCTTGAGGTCAAGAGAGTCCTGACCAAGAGAGGACTAATGCTACAACTAGAAGAAAAGGTTCAGGCTATGGACCTAGGGGTGCAAAGGTTTTTCAGCAAGATTGAGGCTCTACAGAAGAAGGGTCTTCCTAGTTTGAAGGTGATAAATGACAAATTGATGACGCTCCCCGATTACAAAATGTGACTAACCGATGTGGCTAAGGATAGTTCAAAATTTTTAGGAATACAAGGCAGTATCATTGGAAAATAATTCCTAGATGCTCTATAGTTGGACATCATCATACAGCATGAGATCTGGTACATCTTCATCATCAAGCCAACTTTTTCCAAGTACACAGAGATGGATGAAGTCTACCAAAGGTTACTCAAAGTTAGCGTTCCCAGTCATCTTCGATGGGAAGAGCTTTGCAATATGATCGAGTAGTTGATGATATTTCCCAGCTCAGTTAGATATCCAGTTAGACGAGGTCGTGCAGAAGCCTCACCAACGGTTCACCCAGAAAACAACATGAAACTTCGACACATCATCAAACAGTTTCCTAGATTTTTGTAGTTTGTTAAGTTAGTTAAGCTAAAAATAGATTTACCATGTCCTGATATTTAATGGCAGGATCGTTTGTAATTTTGGTTATAAATACTTCACTTTTCAAAGTATTGAGGGTTGATCTTTACGCCCTGCGAGCTACCAAACTGTAATACTTTTTCAAGATATCTTCCATTAATACAAAGAGGCATTTCCACAAGATTCTTGCGTGTACTCTTTGGTGATGTTTTTCTTTCTAAGTTAAATGTTATTATTGCTCAGTTATTGCACTATTTTCTAATCTAATCTTTGAAAGTAATGAATTTTGTAGGATTTGTCTTTATATACCCTGTTTCTGACTTTAAACGATTTTAGTGTTACATCTTCTGGTATTACGATAAATAAATTATTAACAGCTTGTTTGTTGTAATTGACTTTCTCTCCTTTTCTGCTATTCCTCATTTTTGCTGCTAAAAGAATCCATCGATTACATTATCTCACCCTATGAAAGGTTTCTTCATTTTTTGATTTAGATTTTATTTCATAATACAGACCCCATAGCCCATTGGATGTGTAAAGCTCTCTCATCGAACCCAACAAAAATGACAACAAAAAAAACAAACATATTTTATTTACCTAGCCTAATATTTTAAATTTGAAACATATCTAAATCATACAGAGAGATCCCTCTCTGAAGCTGGAAGGGCTCGATCCCAGCTTCGAAGTGGTTGGATAAAGTTACCTCTTGTAGATTTCTTCTTTTCTAACAACCTCTAGGGAATTTACAAAGTGTTAACAGTAACCTACATCTCTGATACTAATTGGTGTGCCTCTTTTGTCACCTAAATGAGAAAAACAGAGGTGCTTACAAGCTTAGTTGGGTTAGCTAAGAAAGACAACAATAAAGGAAAGAGTTAGAAGAATAAACATAAAATACTAAGCTAAGAATTAAACTAGGAAGGGAAAAAAAATTAAACTATTGTGCATAAGGACATAAAAACAAGAAACAAACAAGACTCATGTCACCAATGGAAAGGATTGTATTAGTGAAAATAAAACACAAAGAGAAAGGGGACTTTGGGTCCCTTCTTCCTCCAAGGGAGGGCTCTTGGACCCCCAAGATTGAGCTCTTCTTACAACTTGAAAACTTGAAAGAAATGGTGAAAGAATCCCAAGCTAACCCACTCAAAAGGTGATGTGGATTGCCCAAATGGAATGGTGCTAGTATGCTCTTGATGAGAAAAGAAGTTTCCCTAAGAGAATATCAATAGTATAACCTTGCAAATGAATTCCTTGAAGATGTAGTGCACCCATGGCCTTGTTTTATAGCACCGCATTGAGGTATTGTGCAACCATATTTAATGTGAAAATGGGTTGTTTAGGGCACCTTTAGGTCTTTGACCAGCCACCCAGCTAGATCCAACCGAGATTTGGATGTCAAATCGACTTGGAAGCTGAACCAGAAGTGGGTGGGAAGCCGACCAACATCATAAATGTGTCAGTCTTAGGTGTGCGCGGCTTTTAGCGTCCACAGTCGTGCATCATACACATGTGTGATTTTTTTTCTTTTCTTGATGGGACATGTGTGTGCCCGCCCTGTATAGTCATAGTGCATCCTAATTTTATAACTAGTTGGATAGTTTTGGACCTTTTGGAAATGTTTTTTTGGTAATTTTGGTCCATGGGTGAACTAATAGCTGTTTGAAGATGCTGGATTCCTGTAACCTTTTGTGGATGAAATTTCAGTGATAACAGATGCCCCCTGATGGATGAGGTTAGGAGCATACATATAGCCAAAATTCATCAATGTTTCTTCTACTAAGAGTACCATTGTAAGAAAGAGCGATAGTGAGAGTATCAAGAGTGACTCATTGGAGGGAGAAGGGAACCTGTAGGACACAACCTTTCACAAGGTGTGGAAAATAAATTGTGTACGAACGAGGCGGGCATGCCCCATGCTCATGTCATGTAACTCAAAAAAGGGTGTTGTACAGTAACTGAAACTGTGTGTTGATGTAGACAACTGCAATGCCCTTAGGGGAGGTTTTGATAAAGGCAGAGGAAAATTTTGATGAGGAACAATACTCTGAACAGTAGGCAATGATACCTGTAATAAGTATCATAGATTCTGTGGGCATTGATAGCCCAACAAATTTCAGAGGTCTTCAGCAAATATAAAAAACAACTGCAATAGTTGCAAAATAAGACCCACAGTAACATGAGAAAGTGTTGAAGTCAAATTTTATGGGGGTGAACAACAACAGAGAGCAATGATGGTTCTCCCTGTGTCGTCCGAGACTCCTCATTGTAAAGGTAATGAGAGTCAAGATATTGTCTCCCTTTTGGAAACTGTGCTGATGTCAACAAAAAGGGAGACACGACTCCAAGAAGCAAAGGGATTCATGAAATCCACTAGGTGAGGTCAGGAACTGAGGAGGTACATGGACGAAGTCAAGATGCATGGAGACTCAAGAATGCCCTTGGTTGGGGATATATGTGAAGTATAAGTGGCCCCAACCGTTCAACTAGGTCGAGTGTCAGGGGGACAACGAGACATGGGATAAGTTGTGCTAGAGGAGGGACAAAGTGAACAAACTCAGAGAGTAGAGGTAGGTGGCCTGTGGGATACTTGAAGTTTATGGATGATGTCAATAGGAGTAGGTGATAAGGAATTCCCCAACCAAGGGCGAAATGGGTTGCTTTTTCCAAGAAGGTCGCCAAAGGTGAGAACAAAAAGGTATGTAAAATGCTGGAAACAACGACTTAGTTACAAAAAGAATTAAAAAATCAGTGGGGATAATAATGCAAATATAGAAACGGGTGCCCCAATGTAAGATGGCTTGGCCTAAGGACAACAAAAGTTGGTTAAAAAACAAGTGGAGGGTTGGGGCCCCATAGGCGGGTTTCTATAGTAGGGAAATGTATGGAGGGAAATCTAAAGATGAGAAAATTGACGATGGATGAAATGGATGGTAAATGGTGTTGCGGGAGTGCAGTCAAAATAAAACCATGAGGAAGTGCCCTGGGAGTCCGTTGGGTAGGCTAGAAAAATGAAGAGAAGGAGTATGTGGTTGATTCGCGACATGATGTAAGATTATCGAGACTCCCATCCCTAAAGGTTGAAAACAACATGAGTGTCAAAGTGCCAAGGGGAGCTATGAAGGGGACAACTCATGTGGGGGAGAGTGCTACTGGGTGACAGTACCCAAAATGTAGTGGAGGTGATAGTACTATAGAGCCGGATATAGGGACCCTAAAGGAAAATTTCAGAGGGTGTGACTGGAGATGAAATTGAGATTCATAGGGAATGATTACATGCCAGTGTCAATTATATACCTGAAGGGGTCACGCTAGTGTGTGATGACCAAGTACCTGCACACATGATGACCAAATACTCGATGTGAACAATATCTGAAGATAATCGAACATACAACCGTTTATTTGATAATTTTGAACATGAGAATGCCTACCTGAACGGGGTATGGAAAAATGGCTCCCCAAGGATGAAAAATGGCCTGGAGACTATCTTGATGTAGATTATGGGGTGTTGATCCCATGGCTGAAGATGGATCAAAAAATGGATGCTCGGAGCTCCCATAATTGAGTCTGGAAGTTTGGAAAAAAGGGCCTATATATAGCTATAGGGTCCACATTGCCACCTCATTTGTACTTGCTACTATAGTGGTTAGAGAGGAGATTGCAGAGTAGATTTGGAGATTCCAGGAGTGCGAGGAAGCCGATATAGGAGGTGCGAGAGTTAGGTTAGTGGTCTCATCCTCCTGTACAGTAGTTAGGTATCAATTTTTGGGTAGGACCATACGGATGGTTGTATGGTGGGTTTTTAGGGTTGTGGCCCCACAAATGCGCAGGCGATCGATGGAAACCTGCACATGAATGCGTGGTTGTAATGGGCACAACCGCATAGGGGGGCATGCTATTTGGGAAAACAGGCGTGCATGGGGTGCGTGCCTATCCGAAACACAGTTGTGCATATGTGCGCGGTTGTGTTGCTGGTAGTTGCGCATGAGTGTGCAACTGTGTAGTGAATAGGAACGCATTCGGTGTGCGCTTATGGGCTTAACAGGTGTTCATTCATGCGCACCTATGGGGTAAATAGGTGCACATGTGTGCGCATCTGTGGAGAAAAAATTCACGCCTTTGAGGCAAAGTTGAGGGTGAGAAAACTTATCTCCCCTTTTTTTTTTTTTTTTTNGCAACTGTGTAGTGAATAGGAACGCATTCGGTGTGCGCTTATGGGCTTAACAGGTGTTCATTCATGCGCACCTATGGGGTAAATAGGTGCACATGTGTGCGCATCTGTGGGGAAAAAATTCACGCCTTTGAGGCAAAGTTGAGGGTGAGAAAACTTATCTCCCCTTTTTTTTTTTTTTTTTTTTTAGAGGGAGATTTTGGTGTTTTTGTGATCGCTGATCGAGTACTATATATGTGAATATAGGTGATCATTTGGGACGATGTTGATCTGTTGGAGAGAGAGGGACTGGGCTCAATTGAGGGAGGCCATGAGGGATGAGGATATAGCGGTTCATGGTGCTTTGGTGGCCTGTGGGCTGCTAAAGTTTTTTGAGTGCCCACTGTTGAGGGAATAGGAGTATCTTCTGCAATTCCTGATCTCAATGTGGAGTCCAGAGTTGCAGTGTTTTATTGTTCATAGGGAGCACTTATCATTCTCTGCTGAGGAGGATGTCTATTTTCCAATTGGGCTCCCTTTTCGGGGAACCTTGCTGTCGGACGAGCCGGTGGTAGTTGGAGAAGGGAAGTTGGCTACCCTTGCCTTGACATATTGTTCGGGAGAGGATTTCATGTCTGGGTTAGTGGTGAGGATTGGGGCGATGGATGCCCTGGTACATCGTTGCATGGCAGCGATGGTTGTGAGAGTGTATGGGTCGATCGTGACTCAACGTATCAGTGGTGGCCAGCTGAGGATCATGCAACAGGCACTAGGGGGTGAGCATTTCGCCTGGGGCTTGATGTTGTACTCCAAGATGGTGGGACAACTCACCAGGTGTCGAGCGACCGACTCAGGGGATTTTTTTTTTGGATCTATCCCGGTGGCTTGGATTCTAGAGAGGGTGCTGATGTTGCAGCGAAGAGTTTTGTTAGACCCGTTGGGAGCATGAGAGACACGATTGCGGCGATGGTTGACGATTTTCATTCGTCATGGGGGTGGGTAGGGTGGCCACTACTTCATGGCCAAGGCTAAATAGGTGTGGCATCAAATTCCACAGATCATATTGCAATTTCCATACAGTGGGATAGATTTTCGTGATGACCCTGAGATGATATTACCCCTGGGAGAGGTATTCGATCACCGAGGTATGATGTTTTGGTTGTTGTTTTTGTTGATTTGTTTTTAGATAGTATAGCATATAGTTGATATTTGTAGGGATGTTGATGCTATCATGTGTTTTTTTTTGTAGATGTGGGACCATGTGGATGAGAGGTCGAGCTGATCAGAGCACCAGCCTGCTAGGGGCCTATGAGACTATTGTGGGGAGATTTGCGAGCAGGGGAGAGGCGATGTCGAGAGGATGTTGGGGCAAGGCCCGATGATGATGATAGAGTGCCCAGGAGATGTCGTTATGATGACCCTGGGGTAGGGCCGTCACATGCTCCTCCGGCCAAGGCCGGGGGAGAGTTTGATGATTTCTGCTGCCGACTAGAGGTGGTTCTATAGGGAGTTCTCGAGAGGACGTGGGTGCGGATCCAGGATGAAGGGATCCTAGAGTAGTGTATTGGGTTTTCGGCAGAGTTGTGGACCTTGATCTGCAGCGCAAATGTAGCTGGGGATGCGATGACTGGACAGTTGCCTCTAGGACCTGAGGGACCTAGAGCTAGTGGGGTACCTCTACTAGAGGGATTACCTAGTGCTGGAGCACTAGAGGCACCCTGAGGGCTACTAGATATGTAGTTGTGTATTTGATATAGGCTGGTGAGCCCATTTTGTATAGTTGTGACATCTAGTTTTGTATTGGTAGGGATGAGGTGATTCACCTGCCTACGGGCGATGTACTATTTTTGTAAACACTTTATGACATGTGGACCGATATATATATATATATATATATATATATATATATATATATATATATATATATATATATATATATATATATATATATATATATATATATATATATATATATATATATATATATATATATATATAT
>ML796076.1:162925-183660 GCA_009831015.1 Picea engelmannii
ATATATATATATATATATATATATATATATATATATATATATATATATATATATATATATGGATATACATTTTTGGTTCTCTATGTACATGTGTGATGTGTTTGTTGTTGATGATTTTTTTTTATGTAGTGGATGATGTCTAATCTATATGTTGTGATAGACTTCTGATGGTTTATGTGTATGTGAATATGTCTTGATGTGATATATGGCAATCTAGTATAATCTTAGCCATGTTATCTACTATTTGATTGAATTGTCTTGGGATATTTGTAAATGTAATGGAATCAAAATGTCGAGATAAACGTCTAACCTGCAGGTATTTGTGGAAGAGGCAAGGATCACGTGTTAATATTATGGTAGCTGTGGGAGGTATTTACCTCCACGTGTGAACTTGACGAGAATAGAAGACTCCGAAAAGCAATAGAAAACCCTAATGAGTTGGCTAATAACCCTATAAGTCTTGTTAGCTCAAGAAGATAATTTATATTAGGTTATTAGCCTCCAAGAGAAGAAGTCGGCCAGAAATAATAATAATATACTGAACAGACACATATCCAGAAGGAGAAGTCAGCCCCAGCAAATCTGGCAGAACTAGTATAAATACAGGGCACCAGTGCTCATTTGACACATCTCAGAATCATAGAGCAGCAACTGGTGCGCACTGCAGTTTCCAGTTTGGTGCACACATGTGGAGGAGAGCTGCAGGTGCAGCTGCTACAACTAGCATTTTGGGTGTTGGCTTGGACTATCTGAACAACTATTGTTGGTGAGCTATCCTTGGAGGAAGATGCGTTACACGTTGTTTGGATATCTAGCCTAGGGTTTGCTTCCAAAGTAATCCTCAGTCAAGGTTAAGGTGCTCGGAGGGTGGCTTCGACCTATGGTTGGGTGACGAGGGTATCATCAATGGTAAAACGAGCACACAATCTTCTATATTCTAACAGGTTATGGGCCCACACCTCCTTCATTCAGTCTAAATGCTAGAAGGAAACATAGCCGCTAGGATATTGAGCTCGCTAAGGAAATGTCTCTAAGGTTACTAGCAAAAGCAGCTCCCAAGACACTGTCGCTAGGGTTACTAGAAGGAACAGTTGCAAAAACTCTAAACCTCTTGTTGAGGCACCTTAAGTGAAGAGATTGACCTAATCTCTAGATAGATCAGTGTTCCCTAGACTAGCGCATCTCCTGATACTCTCAGCAAGTGAAGACGTGAAGTTTGAATTTCTAGTCAAATCTAGGGTTTGACCAAGTCAAGCAGCCATGACTAACTCTATGAAGTCTGAGAACAAGTTAGATGGAGCCTCTAACTTCAGAGAGTGGAAGACAAGGATCGACCTCATCCTTGCGAAGAATAAAGTGTTGGATATTGTGAAAGGAAAGATCATGAAAACAGAGTTTGAAGAAGGAAAAGAGAAGGAATCGCATAATGTTGCAGCTATGGAGAAGTTCAAAGATGTTGACATCAATTCCATGAGTATCATAGTGGATTCTATAAAATACCACTTGATACCCTACATCTCCCATCTTGACTCATCGAAGAAGATGTACAATTCCCTAACAAATCTCTTCTCAGTCAGAAACATCAGCCAAGTTATGAGTCTGAAGAATGAGCTCTATGACATGAAGATGAATGAGGATGACATCATAACATCATACTTTGTAAGGATCTTCTAGTTAAAAGATCAACTACAAGCTATTGAAGAGATCACTTCAGAGAAGGAATTGGTGAACATAGTACTCAATGGTCTTCCTAAGACGTGGGATGTATTTGTCGCAAGCATGAACACAAGGAAGGAGTACCCAACATTTGAAGAACTTTGAACTTGCTGTGCTCAATAAGAATCAAGGATCAATGCAAAAGAGAAACCCCAAAAGAAGTACGACAATCAATATTTCACAGCAAGATTCAAGAACTTCAAGAACAAAAGGAAATTTGGTTCAAGGAGGAAGCCAAATCAAGAGAAAGACATTTTAGAAGTACAATGCTTCAATTGTCTAAAGTATGGTCACTACAAGAATCATTGTCCCGAGATAAAGAAAAGAAAGGAGAAACATGAAGCCTCAATTGCTGAAGAAAAGGAACCTACAAAGAAGACTAAGTAGGATGGAAGAGACTTCTTCTTCTAAAAAGGTAACAACACTCTTCTTATTTCTTGTATATATATCTTGTTTTCATTGTCTCTGTACATATATTGTATATCTATCTCTTGGAATATAATGTGTTCCAAGAAGAACTATACCCATGGAAGAACAAACAATATGAAAATGGATATCATTAGATAATACACATGATAGGATGAAATACAAATCATGTGGAAGCCATTAAGACGAATCAATCATGAAAATACTTAGAAGAAGCAAAGACAGAAAGAAGTCGACAATCAAGAAGAAATTGGAAAAGGACTTATGACATTTTGTAGAAAACAACAAGATGGAAGAAAGAGAGCCAATTATACATTGCAGAAGACAATAAGGATGCAGCTGGAAGCATGGACTTTGTTAAGAAAGAGAGCAAATTATACATTGTAGAAGACAATAAGGATGCAGATGGAAGCATGGACTCTGTTAGATGGAGGGAATCGACTATATGCACTTATACATGAAGCAATGATTAGGAGGGAGCTAATCCTATGATTCATTGAAGATGATGAAATATATATATCCATGGTAGCAGTCATGAAAGACAGTATGTGTTCAGTTCAACCGCAGAAGAAGACTTCTTCGAAGAGAATCCTTAAAGTATTCCTGGTTGTCCATCCAGATTCATGATCCTATGATGAAAGGAAGAAGTGGAATCTCTAGGGAATAGAATATATAAGAAACTCCATGGACCCAAGAGCTAAGGAAAAACATGAAGAAGAACATGAATATTCCAAGAAAGAAAGAAAAGCCAGAACAACCAATCATAATATTAAGAATCAAAAGATTACTAGCCTGATATGAACTCAATAAAAGAAATCAAGCAGAAGAACTGGAAGTCGTGATGAAGAACAGTGTATAGAAGACTCATGAATAAAAGCATTACAAGATCCAAAAACTAGAAGTTTTCCCAGATGGAGGGAGAAGACTATGATGATTACTTGTTCCAGTAAACCAGAATTATCTCTACATAAGTCATTATATCATCTGCAACATCCATGAGTCGGAATTCTACATCAAATGAATGCAAAGAATGTTCTCTAGAGAAATTGAATAAAGAGCATATGAAGAGAAATCTCAAGACTTTGAGGCATACTAGAAAGATACTCCTGTATGCAGATAAGAAGAAGATAACTTGGCGGAGAACCTCTAGTGCACAGTAGAAGCGTGGTGAAGATTTCCTATAACATCAAGATGACTACTCAGTAGATCAGATCTCATGATGACAGAAGAAGTGCCACATAGATATGTTCCATTTTTCCAACTATGATATACTCTACTGTTTAGATCTACATGAAGCCTTCATAGTGTTCCAGACTAAAGTGCATTTGAAATCAAGCATTACATTATCCATGTGAAGTCCAGAAAGGAGAAAATGATTCTCCAATACATATCTCCACAGATGAGCAGATAAGCAGACATTTTGGTAAAGCCTCTATCCAATATGAAAGAGTTTGCATACTCAAACTGGAGCTCGTGGAAAAAACCTCCTTCTTATTGAAAACGGAAGAAATGACTCTCCAAGTTAGGAGGGAGCACTGAAAACATTATTGAAGACATTCATTCTTTAAAATTGAAAAATAGTCCATTTTGGACAAAATCTTTCCTGTTTGGAAAGTGGATTGAGACTTCTGATGGAAAATCACTTTCCATTGTGATTAACATGGGAAGTAGTATTATTGTTTATGTATCATAGACAAGGACTTACCATTGTGGTTAACATGGGTAGTGATCTAGGGTGGTCTCTCTTCTTGAGGGTTACTCAAGAAGACTATCCCGCCTCGCCGGACAATGATTTCTCATTGTGGTTAACATGAGGAATGGTCTGTTTTGGAGGTTTATGCATGACAGTATTTTCCTCTTTTGGTTAACAGAGGAAATGGTCTGGACAGTCATTCCTTAGGGTTTATACATTCTCTCCAAGGTGCACTTTGATTAGTGTAGGAGGAATGGCCCAGGGTGGGGAATGGTCCAGACTCATCATTCCTTAGGGTTATACATTCTCTCCAGGGTGCACTTCGATTAGTGTAGGAAGAATGGCCCAGGGTGGGGAATGGTCCAGGTTCAGAAGACATGACAGTTATTCTTCCTTGCTTGAGAACAATAGTCCAAATATCTCATTATTCTACTCTGAGGTAGATATTCTTTTAGAGCTCATAGATGTGAGTGAAATATTGGCCCAGATGATTTAGTTTATATCATAACATTGTTTCTATGCAGGTTGCTATCAGATGTTTGTTATGAAGACTGTATGACAGTAGATGAAGACTATTGTGGTGGATATATTCCATTGTTTGCAACTACACGTTGTTGATTAAGTACTTGTGTGTTACTTGGTGTGGTAGTGTACCACTAGATTGTAGTTATGTACTACTATGGATAGAAACAATTGTGTTCTATTTTCATTCTAATTGCCTTGAAGACTATCAACAATTTATTGGAGATCATCATCATCTAGAAGAATGATGAACAGAGATTTTCCTGACGGAAAATAGTTCAGAGCATTTACTCTTCTAGATTATAAGAATGGATCTTGTATCACTCTATGGTGTGAGTGACTTATCCAACATCATGTCTAATTACTTTAATGAAGTATGGTTTCGAGAGATGACGCAGCTGATGCTAATGGTGATTCTCATGATCTAGTCATGAGATAGTCTAGACGACTATATTGATGCTACCGGGTAAATGGTATGTTTTTGTGCTCAATACCATTACCTGTAATACCTCCCTAGATAGGAGGGAGTGTTAATATTATGGTAGATGTGGGAGGTATTTACCTCCACATGTGAACCTGACGAGAATAGAAGACTCCAGAAAGAAAGAGAAAACCCTAATGAGTTGGCTAATAACACTAGAAGTCTTGTTAGCTCAAGAAGATAATTTATATTAGGTTATTAGCCTCCAAGAGAAGAAGTCGGCCAGAAATAATAATAATATATTGAACAAACACATATCCAGAAGGAGAATTCGTCCCCAACAAATCTGGCAGAACCAGTATAAATACAGGGTGTCAGTTCTCATTTGACACATCTTGGAATCACAGAGCAACAACTGGTGCGCACTGTAGTTCCCAGTTTGGTGCACACGTGTGGAGGAGAGATGCAGGTGCAGCTATTGCAACTAGCAGTTTGGGTGTTGTCTTGGACTATCTCTTGGTTAGGGTTTGGACTATCTGATCAGCTATTTTTGGTGCGTTATCCTTGGAGGAAGATGCGTTACACCTTGTTTGGCTATCTAGCCTAGGGTTTGCTTCTGGAGTAATTCTCAGTCAAGGTTAAGGTGCTCGTAGGGTGGCTTCAGCCTATGGTTGGGTGACGAGGGTATCGTCAATGGTAAAACGAGCACACAATCTTCTATATTCTAACATCACAGACACGGTATACATTGTTGAGCTGGAGGATGACAAGTTGGGAATCTAATAAGACATTAAGGCGACGAATATGACGATTATTGGCATCAAAGAGGAGACCAATGATGGTGGTGTACTTTGCTTGATTGTTGTTGGATGAGCCTAAACATATGTTGCTGGTGTGGAGCAAGTCATGTGAATGAAAATGGAGGGCCCAAGCAGCCGAAGCAAGATTCTGTGTCCAGTGGCTAGCTCCGTCGGCATAACCGATGTGGTAGGTTGATGGAGGTGGCATATGTCAATAACACGAGTGATATATTAGACGGGAGTTATGGATAAAAGAAGACTAAAAACTATACAAAATCCATACAAAAAAAAAATCCTAGTGTAGTATAGCTATGCTCAGGTGTAAAATGTCTTTAAGTACAACCTGTTGACGGGTTCCTTGAGAGGATGGCCTTCGAGGGAGGCCAGGATGTATGCGCCTTTAGTGAGGCAATGTTGGATTTTGTATGGTCCATGCCACAGGGACTCAAATTTTCCATGGCCAAGGGTATCTTGAGAGATATCGTAAGTGAGGACGAGGTCTCCTTCATTAAATGAGCGAAGGTTGACATGGTGATCAAAGGTGGCCTTTGATCATTTTTTGACTGTTTCATTGTTCTGTAATGAAGATTGGCGATCTTCATCTAGGGATTCTAAGTTCAGAAAACGCTGCTCTATTGGGGAAGTGTCGGGTAATAGCTCAATAGTGGAGCGTAAGGTGGGAATTTCACACTCGATGGGAAGAGTGGCCTCAACCCCGTGGACTAGATGAAAAGGTGTGAAACCAGTGGTAGTTTTGACTATTGTGTGATAAGCCCAGAGCGCGGAAAATAACATATAATTCCAATTGGTTTTATGTTTGTTAACCATGGGTTGGAACATGTTTTTTAAGACCTTGTTAACTACTTATACCTATCCATTGGACTGAGGGTAGTATGGTGAGGAAAACTCGTGGGAGAAGCCTAACCGGGATGAGAGTTCCATCAAAATCTCATTCTTGAAATGTTTCCCATGATCAGAGACTAGTTGGAGTGGTACTCGAAAGCGGGATATGACGTGGTTAAAGAAAAAACACGTTGTTGTGTCAACGGTGTTGTTGAAGGTAGGCATGGCTTCAACCCACTTGGTAAAGTAATCAACTGCAATGACTATGTATTTGTGTCCTTTTCTAGATGTAGGGTTGCAAGTCATGAAGTCGATGCCCCATTTACAAAAGGGACCAGTTGTGATGACTGGGTGTAGAAGAGTAGGTGGTGCACATGATTTGTTGGTGTAAAGCTGACATTTATCACATCATTTCATAGCATGGATGCAGTCCTGAAATAATGTAGGCAAAAAGTAACCTGCGTGGATGATTTTCTGAGCAGTGGACAACCCTAAGAGATGGCCTCTGCAAGCGTCGTTGTGGCAGTCGTTCAAGACTCTGTCGACCTCGTTAATAGTTAAGCATCGATGGAGTATGGTGTCGACTCCTCACCAATATAAGATGTCCCCGATGAGGAGGTAGCGAGGTGCCTGGTGACGAATACATCGACGATCATCTATGGAGAGGTGGTTTCCTAATTTTTGTGTTTGGAGATAGACAAGAAGATTTCCATACCAAGGGTCATCTGAGGGGATAAAAAAAATATGTTCATCAGGGAGGTTGGTATTGACTGGTGGATTGGTAGTGTTGGAGGGAAAATCTGTGATAAGTTCGGTGAGGATGAGAGCTTTCTTTCTCTTGGCTGTTGAAAATTCGATGTTGTATTCCTGAAGGATGACGATCCATCGAGCAAATTTACTGTTAATTTGTCGACGAATGAGAAAGTATTGCATGGGGTTGGAATCTGTGATGACTTTGGTAGTTCGAAGCAGAATGTAATGGCACATTTTCTGGATAGCGAGGACAACTGTGAGGGCTATATTTTCTTGATGATTGTACTTCAAGGGTGTTCCTAAAAGGTTTTTACTAATGTAGTAAATCACATGCTCATAGGCATCATCCCCTATTTGGACGAGCACTCCTGCTACTGAAATGGGTGAGGCTGATATGTAGAGGCGATAATCGCAGTTATAGTCAGGTGGACTAATCAACGGGGCATTGGAGAGAGGTTCTTTGAGATCATCAAAAGCGGTTTGGGCATGTTTATCCCATTGAAATAGGATGTCATGACGAAGTAAGCGAAGGAAGCCATGTGCATGAGTAGCGTAATCTGGGACAAAGCATCGTAAAAAGTTGGCTTTGCCTTGAAGGCTCTATAGTTGGTGTAAATTCCATGCGGGTGGAATTTTTGTGATGGCTTGGACTTTGAGGGGGTCCACAGTAATGCCACATTGGGAAACTATGAACCCAAGAAGACGCCTAGCAATGATGCAGAATACGCACTTGAGGGGGTTCAATCGGATATTGTATTGACGACACCTATGGAAGATGATTTGTAGATCATCGAGATGTTGTGTGCATTTCTTAGATCGAGCGGTGAGGTCATCTAAGTATGCGAGGATGATATGAGTCAGATCATGAAAAATGTATGGCATGGCCTATTGGAAAGTGGCGTTGTCATTCTTTAGCCCGAATGGAATGACACGATATGCAAAGGTGCCCCAAGGGGTCATGAATATGGTTTTGTACTGATCGACGGGGTGAATTTGGGTTTGGTTGTAACCAAAGAAACCGTTCATGAAGGACAAATCCTTGTGACTTGCACAATCATCGATTATTTGGTCAATGAACGGTGTTGGAAAGTTGTCTTTGGGACAAGTGTGATTGAGGTCGCGGAAGTCTGTACAAACATGGATAGTGCCCTATTTTTTGTTAACAGGGACAGGGTTGGAGACCCATGATGTATAGGCTATGGGGTAAATGAACCTTGCAGCGCGTAGTTTGTCAATCTTGGCTTTGATGGCCGCTGCTTTGGATGGGTGTAGCGGTCGTTATTTTTGGTAGACGGGTGTGATATCAGGCTAGGTGTCTATGCGATGTTCGACAATAAAGAGATCAAGGCTAGGCATCTCTATGTATGACCAGGCAAAAATGTTTCAGTATTCCTGGAAGAGGGATTTGTAGGCGGTGAGTTCTTTAGGAGAACATGTAGTGCCAAAGGTGATTTCCTCGATAATTCCATATTTGATGGAAATATCTATTTTGATGGTTGGGGATATATTGGCCATATTTCCTTCCTCGAAAGTGTCGGGGGTAGGGATAGGGTTATTGAACCAATCTATATGCCCTGATGGGAGAATATATTTGGTTTTGAATGCATGTATGGGGTGTTGGTTAGGAGGCGTGAAGGCTTCCTTTGAAATAAAGAGCGCTCTGTGGTGGAGCGCGTCCCATGGGCAATCGGGGGTAGTTAACTCCTCGAGGATATATTCATCATAATGAAACTAGCGTGAATATAGGGGATCGAGAGGAGTGACCTCTGTGACTGTCACTGTGGCATTGTCTCCTTCTGATAAATATGTAGGGGGATTGATGGAGGGGGATTGCGATGGTTCGCTCAACATAAACCAAATATCCAGATATTATGGGTTAAAAATGGTAGTTGGGCGTAAAATTTTCGTGGGGAAATGAATTGGAGAATTGGGGGGATTTGGGGGTAACTCCTCATATAAATCATATAGGAACCATGGGGGGGAAGGGAGTTCCTTAGGTTCTGGTGGGAAGATATGAACCATATCAATTGATGGGGTAAGGGTATTTCTCGGGTCTGTTAGAGGAGGGGGGGTATGATTTTGAATAGGGGCTAGTTGACGACGCATGTATTCAATGATCATAGGACATTGATATGTGAAATGATCAAGTGACTCGCATAGAGAGCAAGGAAATCTCATGTGTTCGTTGACTGAGGTTGTGACATAATGGATGTCAGTGACAGGAGTTGGGGTGGGTGTTTGCTAAAAGCTCTAGCTACAGTTGTTAGTGTCTGTTGGAATTGAGGTAACATTGGATAGTGGTGTGTGTAATGGCCATATTCTAAACAGATGGCACATGTGAATTTGGTTTGTAGTCCTTTGTTACTTCTGTTATGTGAGATAGCAGTAATACTGGAGGAAGCGACGAGCGGTGGTGGTGCTTGAGGGAGTTAGATGAGATTACATAACTCGAGGAGAGATGGGCATTTGTTGGTGGGATGTTTGTCTTTCTCGCATAGTGTGCAAGGAGCTTGGACGTGTGGGGGAAGTGGAGCTGTGTGCTCCTTATTCTTTCACCTACCCCCATCTGTAGCAGGGGGGTTAGTGAGTGGGGGTGTAGGGGGCATGGTGGGAGTGAATATGGGAATCTGCATCAGGATTCCTTCTATTTGGGGAGGGAGCGATGGTTGAGGAACCATCTCAGGTGGATGTAAATACAAAACTGGGATTTCTAGCACCATATTAGGAAGGGTAAGCATTGCAGCGACCTGGAAAGATTGTACACATGGTGGGGGGTAAAAGAAAGGGATTTGGGTAATGGCTTGGGGGACTATTTCCCAAACTAGTATCTAGCCTCGGGGAAGATTAGGAATGGGTCGAGATGAATTAGTTCTAGGGGATTCCCGAGGGAGAAGTTCTACGACTAGTGGGATGTCAGGGATGAAAGAGGCCTCGGTGGGAGGGAGGTTATTTTTAGTTGTCATTCTGTTGGAGGATACGACACATACTTGTGCTGAGGGATGGAGGAGTGATGGTTCTTTGTGGTATGTCCCTAGCAAGGATGGGTCTTTGAAGATTTTGGGGCCCATCTCAATGAGTGGATAGGCATCGGGATTAGTGTGGATAAAAGGGAGGATGTTATCGATGTTGGATGAAGGGTTAGGCTCGTAATGTGATACTTGATCGATGGTAAGGATATTTCCATTATGGGGAAACATCATGGTTCAGAACATAGAAGAGGCAATGGCCTTCATAGCATACATGTAGCTATGACCAAACAAGATATTGTAGTCGAGCGAGGCATTGATAACCTCAATGTCAATCAGAACATTTTTTCCCCCGAGCTCGACGAGGACATTTTGGAAGAGTCCTTCAAGGGATGAGGGTCTGCCATTGTAGGCTCTTAAGGTAATGGTAGATGGTATGAGTTCAGGGGAACCAAGTTTCAACCATACGGATTTGGACATGATACAGGTGGATGCGCCTTCATCAATGATGCATCGGTGAACTATAATGTTCCAAATTTTTACAGGGATTTAAAAAGCAATAAGAGCAGGGAGGCGAGGTTCTCCATTATTGAGGTCAAATGTGATGAGTCGGGTATCAGCAGGGTCAACTACTCCCAGGGTGGAAAGTAAGGACTTCCTCTAGGTGGGACAAGTTTGAAGGACTTCTACGACTGACATGGAAACCGGATATTGTGCCAAGTCATCGACCAAACTGTAATTATGAGTTGTCCTAGCTTGAGGATTATGGACATTCTTGCACAATGGGATGCGAGGAATACGAAGGGGGGTTTCAGTATTAGGGCGAGGAATTATGAGAGGGGGTTTGGTTGTGACTAGAGTTGCTTTCAAGGTGGTGGGGGTAGATTCAAGGGGTGTGCTATACTGACGACTGCATGTTTGCAGAAGTACTTCTTCCTCACTGGTAAGGAGGACAGTGCGATCGATAGAGGTGCCCTTATTGGGATATTGTCCCAACTGTTGTGGGGTAGGATGCATGTCTGGTTGGGTATTTATCACCCCTTGATATGGGATGGGGTTTTGTAGTATATCTGGAGGGGTTTATGCACATATGGTTGTGGGGCTTGCTGAGGTGTAGGCGGTGCTGAGGGATGTGGTCCATTCACAAAATCTTTCATCCTCTTAAAGTCAACGATTTTGGGGCAATGGTGAGTATAGTGACCAAACTCACCACAAAGGGCATAAGGGAAGGTGGTCCTAACATTGTTGTTATTCCTTCCTTAATTTTTGTTGTTTTTTCCCCCTTGGGGGTTTGGATTCCCCTGGTTTTGGTTGCCCCTGGTAGACTAGTTCTGTTGGGGTTGGTTTTGGTTTCCTCCTGGTCCTAGATTATTATTGTTCCAATTTTTTCCTTTCTTTCTGGTATTGTTCGATTGATGGGGTGGATTTGTCATGTTCAATTGTTCAAAATTTTGATATTGCTGAATGGGAGAGGGTTGAAAAAAATTAACCCCAGCATGTGGTGGTCCTTGTGGTCGATCCATAGGCTGTGGGGGGCCAGAAAATGGAAAGTATGGATTATGTTGAGGTGATGCTCCATAAGGTATATAGGAGGGCATGGCGCTTTCACTAGTTCTTAGGGTATAGGCCGAGGTAGAGGGAGTACCGACACTTGGTTGGATAGGTGGGTGGTTTAGGGGTGTCGACGGGGGTCAACTTATTTGTGGAGACAGGGAAATAGGGTATGGTTGTTGATAAGGGGGGGGAGGATAATAAGGGATTCCTCCATATGCTGACGGATATTGAGGTGTGCCATACATGGGTGGTTGTTGAGGCGGTGGGTTGTGGTGTGTAGTGTTACCAATCAATCTGTATGCTAAGTGAGACATCCCAGGTTTGTCTTGGCCAAATGGCATGGGTCTTGGGGAATCTAGGAGTATTGTTTATAGGTATCTGAATTGGGCATAGATGAGTTCGAACTATTGGGTCTTGCTAATGGCTTCTTCTTCAGTCTAGGGAAAGGTGGCAGACACATCTTTGGAAAGAAGGGAAACAAGTGATTTGAGGAACCAATTGAGATAATGTTGGGGGGTAGCATTGGCTTTGCAAAGGCTATGTCACCGACGCCATTCATGGATTTGGTTGAAAATATGTATAGAGGCGATTTGTTTGAAATCTAAGAATAGTTCAAGGCCATTTTCATGATGAACGGGTAATTGAAAGAAGGTAAAAAATGCTTTGGCCAAGGATTCAAAAATTGCGTGGGACCCAAATTTTTCTTCGACATGACATTTGGCAGATGGGCTAGTGAGTGTACATTGAAATAACCTCATTCGGATGGAATAGTCCATGATTTTGTTCGAAGAACACCATAGGTGAAATTTCATGATATGGTTGGCAGGATCATCTCCTTCTTTTCCTTCAAACTTGGGGATGTCTAAAGGGAGTTTGTTAGGCATTGCAGGCCATGTGGGGTTGTGAAATATGGGATCATTGGTGAGTTTAGTCAGATATGGTATGTTGAGGGAAGCTAAATATGGCATATGGGGTGGTGGCGTAGGATTACTTCCGACCATAGTGTGATTATTTTGAGTACCTGACCCTTGGAGGGGACTAGGTGGGTTTGTACTTCCCCCTTGAGAGGAAGTTGGCTCCCCGCTTCCGTGTAAAGGAGATCGAGTGGAAGGTGGACCTTGGGAATTGGACCAAAGTAAGGTGGAACCAATCAAATATGATCCCAAGATAGTGGCACTCACAGGAGTCTGAGCAGGTGGAGCCGATGAGTTGGCAAGACTAGGAACTCCCCCTACAATAGGAGGGAGATTTAGCAAGTGTCTGGAATGAAGGGGGTTTTGTGGATCCCCTATGATGTCTGACTACCTAAGTGAATGTGTGTGGATGGTGGTGAGAGCAATAAATAAACAAGAGCCTTTGCTACATTTTTTGAACTTTACATGATATATATCCAAATCAAATGTAATCATAAGGGCATCATACATAAAGTGTTTTCATAAAGAAGTATATATGTGGATAGGTGGATTTTGTCCACGTGGGGGAACAAAGAAAACAAATGCTTGTGTTCCAAAAGACATAATGTCCTTCCTCTCAAAATAGCACTAGACCTTCCAATAACACTCGACAGTGGGGTCTGAAGCCACCGGAAGAGAAACTAGTGAAGGATGAAGCAATCAGTTATAATGAGGGGTAGAGGGGGCATATCCCAAAAGAACTGGTGATATTTTCCAATAGCCACACAAAATACGATCAAGGTGAAATTAAAGCCCACAATTTCCACCTGGGTAGATGTACTAAAATTTGGTCACTAGGTACCTCAGTGGAAGTGCGATATTTAGATTTTTGGCCTAAGAAATGGTTCACGGGCTGGATCTCGTCCAAGAGGTGGGTTCCTCAAGGGGGGATGCATAGAAAGACCGGACCTCGGCCTTCAACCTTTCACGGGTGTAGGAACAAATATTGAAATTTTGGCTTTGGGTAGCTTAGGAGGAAAAAATTTATAGTGTTTAGCTACCAAAAATGCAGACTTTTGGTAGCTTTAATCTCGGGTTTCATATGCCATTAGCTGCTGAAAGTGTATCAGACGAGACCAAGAGTTCAAGCGCCATGCATCAAGCCACATGGAGGAAGCGCTCATGATTAGGCATGAAAAGAATGCAATAAATGACATAAAATCACTATAATAGGGTTTAACATAAATGCCACATCACCATTTTGGGGTTTCGGCCATCAGAGGTTTGGCCGACGTAAAGATTTTAACCACTGCTCTGTTTCCTAAAACCTAGAATTCTGAAATCAGAGTTTCGGTACTTTCGGTGGCTTATGGTGCTCTGAAATCGCACTTTTAGCCACCAAAATCTAGGACTTTCGGCAGCTAAGATACCCTTGTTTTCAGCTTGTTAGCCACCAAAATCGCAGATTTTGTTTTCAGTGACTAAACTGCCTTAGCAAAAGTTAGATTTCTCAGCCATGGAGAGGTTGTTTTGTGCACTCAAATGGTTGATTGACATCTACATCTCCTAATATTTCTAGTGGTGCATTCATATTTTCATTTGGAGCTTGGGAAGGAATTCAAAAGTCCCCCGCAAGATGAGGTTCATGTTCAGAAATGTGGCGTTTTTTACTGTGCTGAGTCATCATTTTCAAATGATGATTCTGAGCGAGTGGAATATCATTTTGAGAAACAGTCGGAGTTTTTTTTTCCTAACACATCATAGATAAATAAACTCTCTCAGTTTTCCTACAGGTGTCACATATTGGGAGAATCGAATCCATCTCCGAGCCCTAATTTTTGGATATCATATTTTCCTGTTTTGACACATGTTTGTAAAATGTAGATATGAGGAAAATGGAAATGGATCTCAAGGAAATGAGAGATATTTTTTCTCAGAACAAAAATATGCACAAAAGCCTCTTTCATTTTATACACATCTATCATGATTCGAGAGATACATAACCATAACCGCAACCACAGTTTTTAGCAGTTTGGTCCATTTTCTAATGGTGGAAAGTTTCCGAAATTGATGGTAATTGTTGTTGTCTTTTGGGAGGATTTCGACCTCAATACCTAGATGAGATACCTGTTCATTTTCAGGGGGGATTTCTTTGTAATTCGAATCATTTTTCAGTTATTTGAAAGGGGGCAAAAGACTTGTATTATTGTATCTTCTAGAAGAAGAAGATGGCGAGGGGGGAAGACACACATGAGCATTACTCCTGGGCTGTAGCTTTCATTTTCAATTTAATAAAAGATTGTAGAAGCATGTTTTATTTATATCAGAGATTCTTGTGATGTTACTTGCAGAGTTTGTCCATTTTCTTAGTTTCAATATCACTCCATCTATCTTTTCTTCTTGATTTGTAACCATTTTGTAATAGAATTAATCCTCTGTTAGATGCTCTATTGCAGACTAGTTATAGGTTGTTTCTTACAGAGATCATGGTTCAGAATTCATCCTCTGCTAGATGCTTTGTCCCAACCATCTTGTTCCATTGATTTATGCTTGGAATTGACTCATCGCTAAGTCCTCCTTGTGTATTGATATGTTTTCTCTTTATTCTGTTGCCATACTTTTATAAATCCTTCTCTTTGTAATCAACTTCTACCTCGCCTCTGTTCCATGGATTTCCATTTTCGAGAGACTCTTATTATTTACTTGATTATTTGAATCCATGCCCAATGGACTACCTCCCGGTCCAACCCATTAGCCCTAAAAACCTCAAAATTGTTTGTTACCCACAGATCTGCCCGATGTTAAGATTATTGGATATCCTATCGTGACATATATTCGAGAGATCCCTCTCAGGTTGGAAGGGGAAACTTCTAATCAAAAGTGGTTCGTGGTTATCTCATAATTTATTTGCACGCAACCCAAATCAAGTTCTGAGTGATAACTTATTTTTTCATTTAAAATGTGCTAAGGCTTGGCTCAAATACAGCCTATAGTCGACTCTTGCAACAACATTTTCTGGTGCTGCTGTCGGGGATGGAGGATGAAGTTATCTTCCCTGGGATACGAAAAATTTCAGATCTATCTCTTGATGGTGAAAAAGGGATAGGCATTTAATTGGCTGTGATCATTCACCTGGCGACTCCTTGGTTCATAGACTCTACATGATTTTGCTGGTGACTCCACTGGTCTCAAATGTCAAATTCGTTAACTACTCGAATTGCTACAAGGTTTGCTTCTCTGGACTTTATAAATGTTTATGTCTTTCCAAACACTGTTCTAGACATTAAAATTTGGGAAGATGTCCTTCCTAAATTTGGAGAATATGCGGATGACAATCCTGCTCAACACTTGTTTGAATTACACAAGCTCATGGAGGAATTAAATGGACATCATGAATATGTCCTCATGAAATTGTTTATGTTTTCATTGGAAAAAGATGCTAGACTCTGGTATAAATCTTTACCCCATTCCAGTATTCCTTCATTGAAAGATGTTCACATACTTTTTCATCAACATTGTAAAAGAATCTACTCAGCTGAAATACTTTTTGAAGATTGTTGTAATATAGAATTCATAAGACAAAACGATGAAACAAATCCTCTTGAAGAGGAGGAAGAAATATCAAAAATTTCTCAAGTTGATGAAGATGATCAGTATGAGGAAGAGTTGGCTCATAAAGAAGCTGGATCTTATGAACATACTTAAGAAGAAAATATTTAGCATCACGATCAACCTACGGAAGAAGAGATAGGCCTTCTCCTGAATAGCTATGTTACAGCCCCTACTCACACAGATTTGCAGCTTTCACATAGTCCTAGATATGAGTGTCAAATTTCTTCCATTTCTGAAGATGTAAATCTGTTTTTAAATGATGAAAGTCATGCATTTTATGGAACTTTACAGGAAGTTAGTGAACCTATTTATGATGATTTCCTACCAGGAGATCAGATTTTAGACTCTGTTTTGTTTTGTGAAAAATATATGGTTTCCATGTTTAATGATCCTGAAGAAAGTTTGTTGTTCGAGAATGCTTTAGACTGTGATTTGCAGAAGTATGATTTTGAAATAAACAGTATGCTAGAGATAGTAACAGAGTTTCCTTTGCTTGAGAGATCCACAGTTGATGTCCTGAGTTTTTGTTTGACTAATGAAACTCTTGAGTTATCTATTGAACCTAAATATGATGAGTATAGTGATGATTATTTCAGCGTTTCTGTATAACAACTTGCTGCAGATTTTTCATGGAGAGATGAGGGTCTTCAGACAAGATTGTCCCATGATTTTGGAGATGCCATTGCAGATGATCTTGAAGGGTGCTCAGATATTCTCTTCGAGAATGATCCTGAGCATTATAAATCAAAACATAGAGTAGTCATGGATGTTTTAAAACCTTAGGACCATATATTTTTCTAAGATCCTTTTGCTGATCTTTTAGATTCATTTAATGGAGGAGTATGCTATGTCATGGATATTTTGTCACAAGAATCGATGAAAGGTTTGGAAATTAATGATCACCAATAGGTCAGATTGGATTTTTCAGTTTCCTTTTTCAGCCTGCTCAAAGAAAGTGTGAGAAAATTTCAAATAAGTAGACAATTATTGGATTGGCTTCACTGGCATTTTCGTATCATTTGATTCAGTGGGAATTTTTCAATAGTTAGAGTAGGTGATGTATATAAATAAGCTTGACTTTGAGCATTAGATTATAGTGGTGGTTTTTAATATGTTTTCAGTTTAGTTTCGAATCCAGTATGGTTTTGTTTTAAATCATTACGACTCCATAGCCCAATGAATGAACAAGCGGTTTTTGTTTCGGAAAGCTGCAAGTAAAGTGACACGGTTCAGATTTTGATAAGGATGATTTTGGGTCGCCCAATGGATGAAGGCACGTGGTCTTCTGTTCTTGGAGCTTTAAAGGAAAGAACCATCCCTATATGGAGCCTATGTTGGAACAAATATTGAAATTTTGGCTTTCGATAGCTTAGGAGGAAATAATTTATAGTGTTTAGCTACCGAAAGTGCAGACTTTCAATAGCTTAAATCTTGGGTTTCATATGCCATTAGTTGCCAAAAGTGTATTGGCTGAGACCAAGAGTTCAAGCACCACGCATCAAGCCACGTGGAGGAATATCTCATGAGTAGGCACGAAAATAATGCAATAAACAACATAAAATGACTATAATATGGTTTAACATAAATGCCACGTCACCATTTCAGGGTTTTGGCCATCGGAGGTTTGGCCGACATAAAGATTTCAACCACTGCTCTATTTCCCGAAACCCGGAATCCTGAAATCAGGGTTTTGGGACTTTCGGTGGCTTGCGACGCTCTGAAATTGCACTTTTAGCCACCGAAAGCCACAACTTTCGGTAGCTAAGATACCCTTGTTTTCAGCCTGTTAGCCACCGAAATTGCAGATGTTTTTTTCAGTACCTAAACTGCCTTAGCAAAAGTCAGTTTTCTCAGCCGTGGAGAGGCCGTTTTGTGTGCTCAAATGGTCAAATGACATATACAGATCCAAAATTTTCCATTGGTGCATTCAGATTTTCATTTGGAGCTTGGGAAGAAATTCAAAATTCCCCCACAATATGAGGTTCATTTTCAGAAATGTGGGGTTTTTTACTGTGTTGAGTCATCATTTTCAAATGATGATTTTGAGCGACTAGAATATCATTTTGAGAAACGGTCGGAGATTTGTTTTCCTAACACATCATATATCAATAACCTCTCTTTTTTGTCCTATAGGTGTCACATATTGGGAGAATCGAATCCATCTCCGAGCCCTAATTTTCAGATCTCATATTTTTTTTGTTTTGACACATGTTTGTAAATTGCATATCTGGGGCAAATGGAAATGGATATCAGGGAACTGAGAGAGGTTTTTTCTCAGAAAAAAAATATGCACAAAATCCTCTTTCCGTTTATACACAGATGTCATGATTCGAGAGATACAAAACCATAACTGCAGCCACATTTTTCAGTAGTTTGGTTTGTTTTCTAATGGAAAACAGTTTCTGAAATTGATGGTAACTGTTGTTGTCTTTTGGGAGTATTTTGACCTCAGTACCTAGATGATATACCTGTTCATTTTCAAGGGGTATTTATTTGTAATTCGAATCGTTTTTCAGTTATTCGAAAGGAAGCAAAAGACTTATATTATTGTATCTTCTGAAAGAAGAAGATGGGGGAGGGGGNAGGAAGACACACAAGAGTAGTACTCCTGGGTTGTAGCTTTCATTTTCAATTGAATAAAAGATTGCATAAGCATGTTTTATCCATATCATAGATTCTTGTGATGTTTCTTGCATAGTTTGTCCATTTTCTTAGTTTCAATATCACTCCATCTATCTTTTCTTCTCGATTTGTAACTATTTTGTAATAGAATTCATCCTCTGTTATATGCTCTGTTGCATACTGGTTATAGGTTGTTTCTTCCAGAGATCAAGGTTCATAATTCATCCTCTGCTAGATGCTCTATCCCAACCATCTTTTCCACTGATTTATGCTTGGAATTCACTCATTGCTAAGTGCTTCTTGTGTATTGATATGTTTTCTCTTTATTCTACTACCATACTTTTATAAATCCTTCTCTTTGTAATCAAATTCTAACTCGCCTATGTTCCATGAATTTCCATTGCCGAAACACTCTTATTATTTACTTGATTATTTGACTCCATGCCCAATGGACTAATTCCTGGTCCAACCCATCAGCCCTTAAAACCTCAAAACTATTTGTTACCCACATATATGCCCACTATTAAGCTTATTGAATATCCTATCATGACATATATTCGAGAGATCCCTCTCGGGTTGGAAGGGGGAGCTTGTAATCAAAAGTGCTTCGTGGTTATCTCAGAATTTACTTGCATGCAACCCAAATCAAGTTCTGAGTGATAACTTATTTTTTCATTTAAAATGTGTTAAGGCTTGGCTCAATTACAGCCTATAGTCAACTCTTTCCATAGCAATGGGTATCTCCCTACCTTATGGTGTTAAGAACACTTGAATTGGAGGATTTAAAGTTCCCTATTTGACAATATCATTGTTGGATCATTGTTGGTCCCCGGTTTTGACCATGTTCTTTGCCCATACTACTTACCATTGACCTCCAACTATATGCCAGTATCACCCTTTTTGACCTCCTTTTGATATAATCAACATCCCTTTACCACCCAAAGGGGTCACCTAAGGTATCTTTGAAATTCAAGTTATTATTATGCATTTTTAATACTTTAATTTGATAAATGAGCTAATATCACTTGGGTAGGTACCATTKCTATTCTTGGCGCAGGGTTCCGGTACCAGGTACCAACTCACACCGTAGCGGTACCAGTGGAGCAGTTCGAAACCGATGCATCAGGGCATGCGTTATGGTTCGAAGAGGGAGATAGCAGAGTCACAGGCCAGCTGGAGCCGTTGCCAGAGAGTACTCGAGAGCGTGATGATTACCTTGGATCGATTATGCTTCAAGTGTTCACACTTCGTGACACTACGTGTCACGAAGTTGTGAAACGAGTTTTCATTTTCATTGCAAGATTACTCTCGGATCAGGGATCCGTTGCTTTACGTTTTCTATCTAAGACTGTTACAAACATATAGTATTGTGGATATAAACCCGGTTCATTGCTGAGAACGGGTTACAAAGACTACGATTACCATTACTGTTGCTATTTGCTACTGTTATCAGATTATGCTGAACTTATGTTTTAATATAAATTGCTGCTGCGTATATGTTGATGATAACATGATTTGAATACTGTGCTTTTAATGAGTTAATGGAGCATCAAGTTGCATCGTATTTACATCGTGTGATTTAGTCGGCTCTAGTCGTTTCCCACAGCGCTTGCGCCGTTTGGTTGGGCCCGCCAAGCTGGTGCACGCCGCTGTTTCATTAGCAATAGAACTAGTTTAGTGTGTGTGTGTTGTTATAATTGAGTTTGCTTTGATATCGTTGGTTTGCTTAGCGTTTCCAGACTTGCTTTCGGTTTATCATAGTTTCATTTTTGCATAGTGTGTGAATGCTTGCATACGCTACAGTATAAACATTTCAGACTCGTGCTTATTCATTCCTTGACAGACTCGATTTTCATACCGTATCTTTTCCTGTTGATGAATGTTAACGCAGTACTGATGCCTGTAGAGTTAGCA
>ML796076.1:273061-325865 GCA_009831015.1 Picea engelmannii
CAAGATCCTTTTTGGTCTACGGGCATTTTTTGGCGAGACCTTTTTGGTCCCGGTTCACCTGTGATTTCCGAGATCAACCCCCCTGTGATTTCTGAAGTCTCTGATACCGAGACAGTATCGGTGACTACCACTTATCACTTTACCATCCCTGTCGGAATGGCCCATATTACAACTACTACGAGTGTTCCAACCAAGTTTACTGCAGTTAGTCTTGCTCCCATCAATACACCATGAATGCCCAACATCAATATGACACTACCACCTAGATATCGTGCATTGAATGCTTCCATTCCTACTCCTGCGCAAACTCCATCTGGCTCTCCTAGTGGTCCTTCTTCTTCTGGGCATTTTCTTCCCGGTTTTGTTCCAACACTCCCTCAATTTCCTTTTGGAGGACCTTCTTCATCTTCTGCTGGCAATCCTACTCCTAGTGGCACTATTTCGTCATTCACTCCAAATTATCAGTTTCCGGTTGGTGGACAATTTCATCAAGGTGGTATTGCACAACCCCCTCTCAGTGGGCAAATTCCAATTGGAACATTACACCCAATTGGAACACCACCTTCGATGGGAGGACTGACCCCACCTTATGGGCAAAACATACCTCCGTCCTTGGCCCAGTATTGGAATCAGTTGATACAAAATCCTCCTCAATCAACTGGGGGGAAGTAGTTTCCAACTGCATTCGTAACACCCCCTAGCATGGGTCAACCATATCCCGGTTCGTTCAATCCCATTTGGGGGGCGAATGCTCAAACTCAAGCCCCTGTTCCAGGGTATAATTCTATGAGCTACTATCCTCTCCAACCACCACCAAATATGCCTGGGTCTTCACATTATATGCAGACTGCTTATGGTCCTACTGGTTTGCCGACAGGGCTTCCCCCCCAAAGCCACCAGTACCCGCAAGTGAATCGACAATTACCCTTTCTCGCCACTTTGGATTTGTCGGATTTGTTAAGGATTTTAAATGATCCTATTCTTCACTCTCCCCAATGGCCTATTATTCCAGCCAAGCTTCCATCAGACATTCCTAAATTCGACGATAAAGTGGGAGAGGACCCAAACAATCACGTTATGAGTTTTCACCTATGGTGTTCATCCAACTCGTTGACGGATGACTCTATTCGTTTACGTCTTTTTCAATGAACCCTTACCGGTTCTGCTGTGAAGTGGTATATTGAATTGCCACGAGGCTTATTCTCTGATTTCAACACCTTAGCTATGGCTTTCCTTACGTATTACCAGTTACCGATCTGTTATGATATGGGGATCGAGATTTTGACTTCCTTCAAACAGACTAAACGCACTCATATATCTGATCATATCCATGAGTGGTGAAGGAGACGACGTCTCATTAAAATTGATCTTCCCGATCAGTTACTGGCAGAATGGTTTACAAAATCATTTGTTAATGAAATCGGTAAGGACATTGCCATGGGTGGCATAGTCACGGAAGAGCAGGCTATAAGTCATGCTCAATATCTTGACCTCGTTTACTCACAAACGAGAACCCTTTACGATTTACTACCTGACTTACCTCGTCCTAATACTTCCAGCACTTCAACTACTCCAGCTGCCTCACATGCAGCTGATGGTGTGATTGGTACTGCACAAGCCCAATAACATTATGCTTCAAGCACAACCCCCAAATCTGCTTCTTCTAATGTTCAAAATGCTTCGTCTCCTGCCACTCCCACCGACAAGACTTCTGAGGTAAATGCATTCCAATCTACCCGAGCCGGTAAAAACAAATCTAAAAAGGGGAGAGGCAAGAATAAGGAGGGAAAAAATAGTTGTCAAGAAGAGAAAACCAAAACTACCCCTGTTGATGATCGGGATAAGCACAAACCACGATACCCTTGCCTTATCTGTGGTGATGAACACTACATGAAGGATTGTCCACGACGTGCCGAGGTCACTAAGTTCCTTCAAGGAGCTCCAAAACCACCTGCACCGGCTGTCTTGTCCCAACCCTTCCCGTCTCAACAACAGGCTTAGTTGGTCATTCAAGACCAACCCTCCTCTTCTACAACATCATATGTTTTGATGTGTACTGGTGATTCTAAGAAGAACAACGTTGCACTCACTACTCGATCCAAAGATTATTCTCCCTCTAAGGAGAAGGTTGATGAATTACCTCCATCTTTGGTACAACCCTCTCCAACGACTCCACCTACTAACGGTCCTCTTCATCTCGAACGACCGAGCCTTGACACAGTTCTGCGACCCCCCCCCCAAAGGGCATCGTTCAGAAATTCGCTTTCAATCCTCATGCTCGTGCGGCCCAAAACTACAACATTGTTGAAGATCTGGCCCAGGCACCTTCTGCGATGTCATCCCTTGAAGTCCTTCAGACTTGTCCCACACAACGGAAGGCACTTTTGAAATCTATCGGTGGAATCGATCCGACGGATACGAATTTGATAGTCTTTGACTTGAAAGATCACATTCCAAGGTTACCCCCTCAACTTGCATTCTAGATCCAAGTGGTTGTCTCTGACAAAAACATTTGTCGAACCGTTATCGATGAGGGTGCCTCGACATGTGTTATGTCTCTTGCTTGTTGGAAATCCATTAGCTCTCCTCCTTTGAACAAATCCCAGAACACTCTTAAAGCCTTCAACGGCTCCATTTTTAAGCCCTACAGTGTCCTTCCTTCGTTGCCCATCACATTGGAAGGCAAGACGGTCTAAGTTGAAGTGGAAGTCTTTGATGCTCCCCTTGATTATAATCTTCTGCTTGGCCGCAGTTGGATCGATTCCATCCGTGCCGTTGTGTTGACACTTTTCCGTGTAGTACATTTCCCGCATCAAGGAAAGGTTGTTACCGTCGACCAACTTGCCTTTTTCAATTCTGATACCCGTACTGGCAATGTATCATTTATCTCTAAAACCCCACCGGGTTATGAGAACTTTGGTGTAGACCTTTTAAAAGACTCCTCGTTAATGGGTACTTTCCCCATTCCACCGCCCGATGTTCCACGCTCGTCTGTTGCTTCCATCAACATGATATCCACTGTGCCTCATGAACTTCCTGTGTCTCACGACCCCTGGATAGTCCCTGACCCTGGAGATCATCTTCGTTTCGGCGACGCAATGTCGTTAAGTCCGGTTGAATCCGCCTATCAGGCCATTCAATCGGCAACACCTTCTACCCCCTCTCTTGATGAGTTGTCTCCCGATCCTTTTCGTGTTATTTTTCCCAGTGATGATATGATCATGTCCGTCATGGAGGACACCCCTTGGGACAATGGGCATCATCGTTCTATCCTCTTTCTGGAGCAACATACTCTTGAGAAATACCAACGGATTTCGACTCCATCGACCGTTGTTGTCATCTCGACGATTCCTGAGTCTACACACGATGTGTTTGCCGAAGGGAACTTAAGCAATATTTCGCCCACTATTCCCATTGACATATCCATCAAACCTGGGATTGTCGAAAATGTCCATATAGGAGCTTCGTGTTCTTCCGACGAAATCGTTACCTACACATCTCTATTCAGATAATTTTGTGACATCTTCGCCTGGAGCTACAAAGAAATGTCAGGTATTGACCCTGAGATTATCATACATGAGATAAAGACATACCCCGGAGCTAAACCCGTCTGGAAACGCCTTCGTCCAGTTCACCCATGTAAAGTGGCTGCTATAAAGCTCGAAGTCGAGAAACTTCTGAAAGTGGCTCTCACAGACTGGGTTTCCAATCTTGTCCCGATTGACAAGAAACAAGGCACCATTCGTGTATGCGTTGATTATAGGGATATTAACAAAGCTTGCCCCAAAGACAACTTTCCTACCCCCTTCCTCGATCAGATTGTCGATGATTGCGCCGGAAGTGAAATCTTCTCTCTTATGGATGTTTTCTCCGGGTATAATCAAATCAACATTCTTCCTGAGGATCAACATAAGACTGCTTTTATTTGTCCTTGGGGTACTTTTGCCTATCAGAAACTTCCTTTCGGTCTCAAGAACGCGGGTGCAACTTTTCAATGCACTATGTCTTATGATTTTCATGATATCAAGCACATCGTTCAACCCTATTTGGATGATTTACCTGCTCATTCTATGCGCAGAGTCGATCACCCTACCCACCTCTGAGCCATTTTCATTCGTTGTCGGTTCTATCGTATACGTTTAAATCCTCATAAGTGCATTTTTTGTGTAGAATACGACTGTCTTCTAGGTTTTATCGTTTCATGTCAAGGGATTTGGGTGGATCCTTTAAAGGTCGAGGCGATCCTTAATCTCCCTCCTCCTTCTACACTTCACCAGTTGTAAAGTTTGCAGGGGAAAGCAAACTTTCTTCGTCGTTTTATCCCAAATTATGCCAAGATAACTCGTGGATTTATGCGGCTATTAAAGAAGGATTCAGAGTTCGTCTGGGATACCATTGCCAACAATGCCTTTGAAACTTTGAAGTTGTCTCTAACGCGAGATTCTCTTATCTTTCCCCCCGATTACAGTCACGATTATTTCCTTCACCTTGCTGCCTCGGATTACACCATTGGAATGGTTCTCGTCCAAGAGGATGATGCTCACGATGAACATGTTATTTACTACTTGAGTCGAATTCTCATGCCGACCGAAATCAAGTATCAACATGTCGAGAAACTGGCCTTGGCTGCCGTCCAACACTTCCGGCACTATATCCTCTCATGCAAGACTATAGTGATTTCACATTGCAACCCTATGCAACACATTCTCACCCGTCAATTGCTAGGGGGAAAGTACTCCAAATGGATTGTGATACTCCAGGAGGTTGATTTGGAATTCGAACGCGCCAAGTCCAAGAAGTCCTTAGTTTTTGCTGAGTTGATATGTGACTTTCCCCATTCTGTAATGGAAAATGTAGCAGCAGATTCATTACCCGATGAATCTCTTTTCCTTATCAACACTGATGATCTTTGGTATGGGGATATCATTATATATCTCCAAACCTAGACTTTCCAGCCAACTTTGTCCAGTACTGAATGACGTCGCATACGCTATCAAGCTCGTCAATACATTATACTCAAGGATACTCTTTATCATCGGGGGATTGACTCTATTTTTCGACGTTGTCTAACGTTCGACAAAGCCGAGAAAGCTCTGAATGACTGCCATTCCGGATCATGTGGTGGTCATATGTCTGGGTATGCTACTGCCCAAAAGAACTTACGAGCAGGGTATTTTTGGCCTTCCTTATTTAAATGCCATGCCTGCCAGACCTATAATCAGAAGATTCAGTCCCATCCCGCTCCTCTTCACCCTGTGGTCTCAGTTGGTCCCTTTGCGAAATGGGGCATCAATTTCATGACATGTCACCCTCACTCGGCTGGGGGGCATGGTTATATTATTGTAGCCGTTGATTACTTTATGAAATGGGCCGAGGCGATGCCGACATTTGATAACACTGGAAAGACCGCAGCCTTATTTATTTTTAATCACGTTATAGCTCATTTTGGTGTTCCCCAAGATATCGTCACTGATCACGGTAGCCACTTTAGGAATTTTATGATGTCCAAACTTACTGATAAGTTGGGTCTTCGCCATGATAACTCAACACCCTATTATCCCCAAGCCAACAACCAGGTCGAAGCAATCAACAAAGTTCTCATAACTATGCTCCGACGGATGATAGGGATTCATAAAACAAGTTGGCACACAATGTTGTTTTCGACATTGTGGGCGTACCGGAGATCCGTCAAGTCCTCTACTGGGTTTATACCTTTTCAGTTAGTCTATGGTGTGGAAGCCATTCTCCCTATCGAATGTGAGATACCCTCTTTAAAACTAGTTGTTGAACTCCTACCTAACACTTCTGCTGAGGAAGAATGTCTTTTGTATCTTATGCGATTAGACGAAACTCGACGTGATGCCACCCTAGTCATAGAAGCTCAAAAAAAATGTGTCAAGGCCCAATATGACAAGCATGTCAAGCCTCGTATTTTCTCTGAAGGTGATCTTGTTCTTCTCCATGAACAAGATCGAGATATATTAGGAGCTGGGAAATTCGAACCCATGTGGTGAGGTCCTTATATCGTTCAACGAGTTTTGGAAAAAGGAGCTTATGAGTTGGTATATTATGATGGTATCCCTTTGAGTGAACCCAGGAATGGGTTGTACTTGAATAAGTACTATGCATAAAATCATCTGTGCACAAGTACTTGTATTTTTAATGTATCATATTTTTTGTGTGTTACTATAGTTTTGTTTTGTCGTTATCTGGTCTCTGCCCTTATGTGACGTTGTGTTTGATTTTCAGATGTCGAAGTCTTTTCTACCCTATATTGGCTTCACTGATGGCGCTAGCCATAGTACTCGGAACTTTGCTTCCACTGCCTGGTCAATTTATGCACCTACAAACGAACTTGTCTCCTTATGAGGTGTGTGTCTCAGTCGTGTGACTAACAACATTGCAGAGTATAGAACCATTACTGAATTATTGGTTGATGCTATCTCGCTTGGAATCCGTCATTTGATTATGCATCTCAATTTGCAGCTTATAGTACTACAGTTAAGTAATGTCTATACCATTCGAAGTCCTACTTTGTTATGGGTGTATTTGCGAATTTGCCTCTTGGAGCGTTATTTTGATTACATTGAATATCAACATATTCCTAGATGTCTAAATACATTAACAGATGCATTGGCTAACTATGTATTAGACAGACATTTGAATCATTTATAAATCAATCACATCAATGTTCACACAACACATGATAAACCGGTAGAAGCCATCTGTATATATAACGATCAAAAGAGTTTTTTACAAAAAGTTTGTCCGAAGACCAAAATGTCAAAAATTGAAGCTCATAGCTTCTACAAAGTGACATCATGGATGACGTTCACGGTAACACACGACTGCCTGAGCAACCATATGGAGCAGTCGACTCATGGATGTTGATACTCCTACAGTATGATGTTGATCGCGTCATGGGACCTCTTCCAGAGGCATGTCTGGAATATATGTGGTCAGACCCTCTAGATTTTGTTCCACCACCTAATAATCCTCAGCATATTGTGGCGTTGCTGCTACCTCTCCTCGCCGTTGAATGGGAGAAGTACCAGGATGTCAGTACGGTCCAACATCTGTGTTATAAAAAATGAATTTGGTATTAGTCTTTGGACGAACATATAAAACAAAAACATTTGAATATGATAAAAATTCACAAAACATTTAAAAAGAGAAAATGTGTGTACTTCTTACCAAGGTCACCCCACTGAGCATCCTCTAGAAGTACTAAATCTGGATCTTCTCGGAAATCCAACCTGACATAAGCATAGTCGTCAACCATCAACATCTGTGGTTGAAGCCAGTCAAAGAAAGTATCATCATACTTGATGATCGGTCCTGCTACATGCCGGGCCATGAGCCGACACCATCTCAGCATCCTTGGATCTATAGGAGCCGGTAAATTCCACTCAACCTGCAATCTTAGTAATGGGACCCTCTCAAGGAAGAAAGACACCAACAAAGATTCGTACCTGAATTGCTTAAGGTCACCTCATCTGCATTTGGTCAACTAATTTTTTATACTGTGAAGCAAAACATCTGCCGAGTTGAATACTCGAGGTTCAGTACACTCAATAGCATACTGGAAGTAACTCTGTAATGCCATGTTAGGAGCATAACTCCCAGTCATCCGAGCTATGGTGAATAGGATAGTACGGAGGGTCAAATCTCGTACCCCCCAAATAACTACTTTTCCTTTCTTTCTCTCAGCCTCAGGAACGCAGTGTAAACGAAAGTACTCACTCATCTGTAGCCCACCACCTCTACTACCAGTCAGGCTAACATAGTGCTCGCGTCATGAAAATCCAGTCAAAAAGTAAATGTCCTCGATATCTAAGGATAGTGTGTGGACCCCCACATGAAATACCTACTGATCAGGGTCCCACATACGCACCAGGTACTCTAACAACCTGACTTGGGTCCTCATGCCCGGGATACGAAAGTACTTCAGGAGTCCACAGTCTCTCAAAACAACAATAGTAGGTGGATGATTTTTGGCCATTGCATTGTCTTCTTCATTCTCACTTTCGCGCCATTCAAGCACCATTCTGATGGCAAATTATTTGTATAAGAGGCACAATAAGAAGTTTAGCAACTTTTTTCATGATTTGATTCTTGTTCATTGGATAAATTTTTTAAAATTTTTTGAGCTTTGCGTTTCTCACAGTTGCCCTGTGTGCAGTGTGAGAACCTCGCAAGCTGCCTTAGGGTCACCTGCGACAATGCCCCATTCTCGCAGGTTCCATGTAGCTTGTAAAATAGGGCTTGTAAAATCAACCCAAAAAATGAAATTTAACCAATGAAATTGCAAAATTAAACCATGAAAATGTTAAGGACAAAGAGCCTACCTTAATGTCGTTGATGGCTCGCTGAATGAATGCTTGTAGCTCCCACAATCTAATGCCGAACTTCAAGGGTAAAAGAGGGGTTTTTGAGCTCAAATAGTGGAAAGGTAAAAATGATATGGTAAAAGTGTTGTTACTCCTTTATATTTACTTTTACTATGTCATTTGGTTTTTTATGATTATTTATCTATTAAACCCTAATCCCTAATATCATGTTGAGTGTAACTTTTGCAGGCAAAACAACTTTGATGGTCATGTATCGGGATGCAGACATAGTTTTTTTTTTTTTCATCGCGTGTTTTGATTGTTTTTGATGGTTTTTTGTATAAAACCTCGAGCATGGTTTTTGTCCGTTCTTGTGCTCCCAAATACATGAGAACGCGATCGAGCATACTTTTATCACTTTTTCGGGCTCAACAAGGTTATACGAAAAAGGAACTCCCCTGAAGTCCTCTTTAAGCTATTTTCAAACTCTCTAAACATAAAAAGATCGTCGAGCGACCTTGCTATTTTCACGCTCGATAAAGTATTTGAAGTAAGCGTCTGGTGAGCGATAATTTATCTCTTTTTCGGTCTCATCCAGACTATTTTACGAAAAAGGAACTGAGAGAGTTCTCTTTTAAGTGTTTTTCCAAACTCTATAATCATGAAAAGCCTTCGAGTTTTCTATCTCTGGACTCGTTAAACAAACATTGACAGACCTGTAATGGGACCGAACCACTCCTTATTAGGGTTCGTTAAACATACTCCAAGGGACTCATCCGAAGGATGAGCTTACATCAACAAGTATATGTTATCCTCCTCAAGCTTGCGTAAAAATAAAGAGGTACTCGCCAGAAATGGTGGGGGAAAATTTGGGAAAGGGATATGTTATCATCTTCATATTGATTGGCAGTAAGTGTCGCTCTTGAACATGACACCCCCTATTCATCATTTGAAGCCGGTTTGGGAAATCCATTTGCCTCTCATTTGATTTGCTACAAGGTCATTCCCTGTGTCGTCTTTGATTCAATGCTACCAAATCATTGGTCGTGTCATTCATATGTTCAAGAGAAGTCCATCTGAAACCTATATTGAGTCGGCCATCTACAGTTGTCCATTCTCGCTGTGTCAGCCTTCCCTGTGTCCGATTCAATTTGTATAATACTTTGTTTCACCTTCAAAATCTGTTACTCATTTCGTGACATTGATGGGGGATACATCAAGGCCCTCCTGTGACGAGTTTTGTTCCGTCGACTTCAGCTCATTATCCGGAATCAAGACTTAGAAATTATTTGGTACCTTGGAGCTTGCATGCCTCAATGGTAGGTTTCCTCGCTTTCGACAGTGGGTTTACATCATTGACCCCTGATCGAAAGATTCCATCGGATGTTCGACTTCAACTCATTCATTGACACTCGATGGATTGTACTAGAGTACCTTGGGAGTCATTGACATCAATGGTGATTTCCCTCGCACTTGTTAACGGTTTCATCAATGACCGGTAATCAAGTGGTTTCTGCCATGTTCGACTTCAACACCTGTAATCACATGGTTAGATTCGTACTTTGGGAAACGAGATTGAAGACCCTGGCTATCATCTCTTTTGTCCAGGTTGTGATGGAGTATGTATAATTTGCAACACATAGATCCACTATGTATGTATCGTGGTTATGTCGTCTCAATTTAAATTTTTCGCATAGATCCACAGTGTATTCCTAGTGGCTATGCTATATTTTGATGGCATGGATCCACAGTGTATGATTGGTGGCCATGACCCAGGTCTACAATTGTCATCATTTTATGATCTGAGTATGCGAATGCCTACCTCAGAATTGGTATATATGATATTCTGCAAGTGCTTGGTTGTTCGCAGGTTTCCAATTAGGTGTGCTCCTCGTTCACGACACACACATGCAGATTACAAAGTATTTCGGTTGTCACTGATTCCAACCTCATACTTTGGGGGGCATTCTATTACCCATGATTTTGGTCGTCGTGATGATGTATTGATGATGGTGTACTCAGGCTCTTCATAAGAACTTTCTCCTGAGAAAAGTTACTTTCATCTCTTCCCGGAAAACTCATTTTTGAAGAAGGTTTGCAGGCTACTAGTATATTTGGCTGCGAGAATGACCCATTCTCGCAGGCTGCCTTAAGCCAGGGTGTGAACTTATCGCACTGTGTTGAAAATCTAGGGTGTGAACTCTTCCTCAATCATGGAAAAAGATGAACTCTCGATGCTTCTAGAAGGGAATCTTCTAGAAAGATGGGTTGGCATTCGAATGGTTATCCTAGTACTAGATTCCCTGATATTTTGGGATCATTCTTATCCAAGTAACTAATTGATTCTCTCCTATATATTGAGGGAATTCTCATGGAAAAGGTTAAGTAAGATTCATTAGAGAATTGGTGAAAGAATTATGTGAAGGATTGAGCTTGAACAACAGCTTGAAGACTCCAGCAAGTCTATCAAAAGGAGTTGATCTTCTTCATGCAAGGATTGAGAAAGTGTGTGTGTCAGATATAGGATCCATCAAAAGGAAGTTTGTGACATCAAGGATCAGGTTGTAATCTTTACTTTCCATTAATATGATACAGTGGCATGTCCCTTTCCCATAAATCTATTTCCACTTTATTGTATAATTCCTTGATCATATACATAGATTGACTGTTGAATAGATTGTGATATCTTCACTTTGGTTGGTTTGTGTTGTCTTGGTCTTGGCTGCACGAGAGCACTAGAGCGAAGCAGGAGCAACAAATACCATAGGAAGCGATTATAAGGTATGTTATTTGTTCTTGCCTCCTAGTTAATTCAATGGTCAAAATCTAGGGAAAGAGTCATGTCCTGTCTTGCTTTGTTCTAGATCCAGGTGGATCTAGGGAGATCTGTTAGTGTCTACACCTACCGATTAATCCAATAACAATGAATATTCCATGTAATTCTTCCATGCTTATTGAGTTAATATCTGTTCTTTCTTCTAGTGTTGATATCTTAGGATCAAATCTCATAGGAAGATATCTTAGTACCTTTTAAACAATTACATATTCTTTGATTTCTTCTCCCAATCTCATGATTGCATTTACTGTTTCATGGAATCGTAGAAAGTAAGCTCCAATATTCTCATATTCCATCATATTTAGTTGTTTGAAATGACCTCTGTAAGTTTTAAGCTTTGTTGCTTTGACTTTTGAATCTCCTTCATAAATGTTTTTAAGTTTGTCCAAAATCTCTTTAGCAGATTTACAATCTGCAACTTTGGTGAATATTGATTCTTCAAGACCATTCAAAAGTGCATTTGTGGCTTTGGAATTATTCTGACCAAGTTTTATTGTTTTTTCATTTGTCGGAGGACATGTTGGTGTTGTGTATCCAACTACAATCGATTACCAAATTTCAAATCCCTGTGTGTGTATATATGCTTTCATCCTTATGCTCCAAAATGCATTCTTTTGTCCATCAACCTATGGTATTCCATTTTTATACATGTTGTTTCTCTCCATGATCTACCTTTCAGTGGTTAAATTGATTTCTGAAGGAACCTTCTCTGATCCCAATTGTTGGATTACTGAGAGGGGGGGTGAATCAATAATAGAGCAATTTAATCCTTTTTCACCAAAAATGCAAGTGTTATATCAATGTAGCATTATCATCCAATAGTTACAGAGTAAATAAACAATGAACAAATGAGCAATCACACATATACATACTACACCAGTTTTTTTATGTGGAAACCCAAAGTGGGAGAAAACCACATAATGCTTTTTGTTATATGTCTTGAAGAATTACATTCATTGGAAGCACCAACTTCCTTTGTTTTCCAGTTGCAACTGGAAGGAGGCTCCAACCCCCTAATTTCTCAGGCTACTACCCGAGGGAAGCTCCAACTCCCCAATTATCTGGCTGCAAACAGAAGAAGGCTACAATCCCCTATGTTCTCCAGCTACAACCACCTGTCCTTGCCCCGTCCAACTGCCCTGAAGTAGAAGTAAAATGATGGAACCACTGTCACACTATCACTGTGATATATACCATTGTACAACTGTATCAATCTGTACCAATGACCTGCAACCAACCTGTACAATTGCCATGTAATCAATCTATACCTAAATTGAACATGTATCAACAAAATACAATAGGTACGTGACCTGTAGTGCTGCAGCATGCATATGTACGCACCCCATCTATTATGCAACCCACATATGTATGTGAACAAACTGTTATGCAACCTGTGTATGCCTTATGAAGACTAGGTTTTTCTTTCTTCTGAAACCTTTTGACCTTGTGTAGCTTCTTTCACATAGATCTGTAACCTGTCACTGCATCCAGACTGTATATGTACCCTATGCATGCATCCTCATACATATATCTCTCTAGTCATGTTCCATAAGTGTGTGTAATCATGAATAAGTATAATAACCCTCACATGATATAGACTTCAATCCCTTTCTGATATTCAGCCTCTCAATACATCAACTGATACAATCTCTCAACCATATACCACAAAAACCCTTAGCCATATGCCAAGAAATACAAGATGTTCCTCAACAAGAAGTATCAATGATAAATATACTAGCATTGTATTTCTGTAGATATGACTTATAAAAAGGATCCCATACAACCACTAGTCTTTCTAGGGAGAATCCTAAAATCTCCATAACCATTTCTCATGCATACATCAAAATCCAATTATTCATAGAAATAAGACATACCTTTTGAACCAATAGATAGATCTGATGTATATGATCGCTGCAGACCTTTCTGGGAGCTTGATCTCAGAATCTAGAACCTCTGCATCTTCATCTTCTCAATTTTACATGGCTTTACCAACATGTACGCACCCTAATACATTGTCATCCCGTGTATGTATGCACCCTAATACATTGTCAGCCCACGTATGCCTTAGTATGTACGCACCCTAATAAACTATTAGCCCACGTACGCCTCAGAAATTAGTGTTTTTTTTTTGTATTCGTTGTAATTCTGAGACTTTCTCCATCAACCCTTCGTACAACCTCAGACTTTCGCAACTTCAGATGTGTCAGTGAGTACTTGCAATAAGCCTCACACAACAAAAGATATTCAATGTGTTCAAGTGTGATTAAATGAGAGAGCCTTGCCTCCTATTTATACTTTCATGTAGCATTCCACTTTCCTTATTTTAGGGAGTTCTCGATTAACTTTATTATTTAAATAATTTCTTTTGCAAACACTTTGACTTTTAGGGGCTTCTACATGACTCGTGAGGGTTCTCCAAATTCACATGGCCATAACTCTCTAACCGTGAGGAGTTATGTGACATTCCACATACCACTGGAAATGGCATGACATGTACTATCCATATGGAATAATCTTACCTACAAATATCTCAAAACTCATACCATTATCCATCAAACAAACTTGGGTCCATTACCCAAACCATTTTGCTACCGGAATTCGCTACTAGACTTTCTTCAAGGGTTGACATCAATGACAACCAACCCATTTAATCAACAGATAGGTAGAAAAAATAGAACATAGGATAAAGATCATTCAAAAATGGTTCCATAGGAGGAATAAGGCCTATCGTTTTCGCAATATGGAAGAATATTACCAACACGTTGTAACGCCATATATTTTGAATTTCAATAGCTAAACTACATTGTGGCCTATATTTTTTTCTTTTCTTATTATCTATTGAACTTGGATAGACTAATATAATTGTATTATGAGGACATGTGGAACTACTTATATGCTAAATGTATGCACGAGTTTATAGTTTATGTTATTAAGAGTGATAGTTATATTATTTTCTTTGAGCATGCAAATTTTAAAGGGAAGTCGTGGTATGTGGATATCAATTCAATTTATATTATGACTGGAAAATTGGTTTGATGCACATGGTAGATAAAATTACTTCTTTACATTAGTTGTCAATTAGTAACATCTTTTATAGCAAGAAAATGGTTGTGCGATTATACATGATTATGTGTTTTAGTAAGATAACCTAGATGTTAATGGGGTAAGAGATAGCCAGATCATTGTGGCACTCAAGTAACATTGATGTTTTGGACATTAAAAGAGTAATGTTATGCTACAAGGCATTATTTCATGATTTAATTATTAGTTCCAAAATTTTTTATGTTGTGTGGGAAAGTGTAGGTTTTACTGGAAGAGCGATTGTCCCAAACTAATTATTCGATGACATAGCTCTAAGAATAACAAAAAATGGCACAATATGGTCAATGATAGGGTGTTGAACCTAGTTCTATCAAGAGGGGTGGAAGTATTTCCTAACATTTATCCTCTAAAGCCTAGAGTCATAGGAGGGTCATCTTAAGCCATGCTCCCCTAGACATGTGATGGTGGTTGTCAGTTTCTTGCTCCGAGAGGTTAGGTTGATAGAGTCAATGCTTCCACTTATGGGTTATATTTGGAGTTAGGTCAATATAATTGACACTCTGACATATTACAACAAAGGAAATGATAGGATGTGGAAGATGGAAGTAGGTTAGGGAGGAAATATGATTCAAAGTTAGTTTAGAATGGTACTTGGTGATTAGATGTGCCACTCTTATTTTCTTACTTCGTTCCTACCATATTTGGAACACTTGTTTTGATACATTTTCGATAATTTGAGTGTCATGATCAATGATTGATGAATTATAATTTTATTAGTAAAGATTGTTGAATGATGCATTTATTTGATTTACTATCAGGCATGATTGTTGTGAATATACATATAAAATTATGAATTAGAGGCAGTGATTGTTTATCATTGGTATATGCATAAGATAGGTGTATGATATCTACACTACACACGTACACTAATACAATTACTTGATATACTAATTACTAAATTGTGTTATTAACTACTTAATTAATGGTTTAATGATTTTGGAAACTATATTGCATACGTAAATATCTAATAACATTAAATACCTGACTTTAGTTATTGGTTTGTGTGATGAATTAAATGGGCATGGTGGGTTGCCATAAATTTTGGGGAAATTGTCAAGTTCTATTTATATGCTAGCATGAGAAGAATGAATTTGCATTCTATATTAGTTACTTTATGTAATTCATCTACTATGTTATTTTAATTAACATTTTCTCAAAAATATAGAAGGGGAGGTTGATGGTAATTAATGAAGGTGGTTGAGGAGACTCAGAAAATAGGGATGAGAATGTGATAAATAAAGAGGAAGAAAGGATGCGAGGGGTTTTTTATATCTTGGAATAAAAACTTTCTATATTGGAATAAAATGTTTTCTTAAAGGAGGAAATGGGGTCGATCTATTTTGGAGCTAAGGCATTGAACTATTTTGGACTACTGGGACATTGGTTGGATCTGTTGGTTGTTCTTAGAGCTTCGAGCATGGATGGTTAAGAAACCAAAGGTTTATTGGATGTAGGTAGACAGATAATTTTTTCTTATTTGGTTGGGAGGATTAAATCCAATTTGAGCAACAATCGATAATCTATTAGCTACAATACTGATTTTATTTCATGGCCTAATTTACAATAATAGTAGTAGAAGTAGAAACATTTATGCTATTATTTTAATTCTCTAAAACACTGTTGCTATAAATTTAATTCTCTAAATCGCTTTTGTTGTAAATCATTATGAGTATATAATGGAAATATAAAACATAATTTCAGCTCCATTAAAGGGTTATGGGATATCACCCATGTAGGGTTCTATATTAGTGGATTCCTTGGATGACCCCACTAGAGGGGTGGATAAATGGACACATAAGGGGTCTAGTCATCTAGGAATAAGCTTATGGGGAGGCAAAGTGGACTTTTTTTTTGGTGGGGGGGGGATTTGGAATGTTGATTAGACGTGTTGGAGGGTGACAAGAATGTGTTTAACCTTTTGTTGGGTAATGTCGGAAATAATAATGTTTTTGGTTCCAAGCACCTAAATATGGGTACAATCCTCACAATTTTGATCATTAGAGGGAGTCATGTTGTCAAGTGTGTTGAAGGAGATAGTAATTGTATTTTTCATCCAAGTTAGGATCTATCAGAGGCATTCAGTGTGCCAAATATAAGGTTGAATAAAGGTTATTTGTATCTTGGATAAGAGTATAAGGAATTATTACCTTATGTGATACTTGGTTCTCTAGAGTGAATTTCAAATGTTCATGTTAGGGTTTCTCAGGATAGTGAGGTTAAGGGACTCAATGTGAAACTAGGTGTTGGTGTTCATGGATAATTTATCTATTGACTAGGCTAAAGGGGTCTGTTTTGTAAGGGAAAACTTGGACTTGGATTCTCTATGTGGAGGCTTTAGAGAGAAGGAATATTGAACAATTACAAAGGAGGGGAGGAACCCTAAGAGAAAAAAAAAGTTAATCAGGAAGAAAGAGAAAAGGCTACATATGGTAGTTGGTTAAGATTTGCACATGGACCAAGTAATGGACTTCATGGGTAAGGATTTAATTATCAAACTCTATGAAGTAATATAGCAATATAATCATTGAATAATTAGATGCAAAAATATTAGAGGTTGATTATAGGATATGTCCCAATGTAATACTTCATGGTTAAGGGTTGGCTCAGTTTCCTATTTTGATCTGAGGAGGATGCGGTCAAAACACTTAATGGAAACTAGTTTAGGGATTTGTATTTTATGTCCTTGAAACTTTGGCACATATGTTTTGACCCTATGGCTGAAACATCCACCAAAATTTTGATTTTAGTGAAACTATCAAGGCTCCCTATAGAGTTTTGTATTAACAAATTCCTAAATATGATTGGCAGTATGTTGGAGAAAATCATCTCAGTTAACCCATCCTTTAAGAAAAGTGTTTATATGATGGTGGTCAAGGTACAAGTGGAAATAAACACAAAGGAGGGGTTGGTAGAGAGTAGATATACAAATAGGGAATATAATTTATACATAGTTATTGGACTATTGTAAAGTTCCTTTCATATGCATCTGATTTGATGTGTAAGGTCATATTGTTAGAGACTGTCCAAATCCTTTTTAAAAGAATATTTCGAGGAGAAAGTTTGAAAAGGTGGAATTTTCCTCTAATCCTATAGTTATGAATCATAAGTAGAACAATACATCCCATCAAAGGAATTATTTATTATTTTCTTTGTAGATGATCAAAAGGCTTCAGGGTTTAAGGTACAAAATCCTTTAGAACTTTATTTCCAAGAACATGCTCAGGATACGTCTAAAAGGAGGAGGCTTGAGAATTGAAGGTATCAGGATAGAAGCAAGATAGGATTTCAAGCAACTCAAAATGTATGTTCTACTTAAATTCTCCTCCCATACCACTATTAACCAAGTTAATAGTTCTTTAAGGGTTGGTACTTTTGGAAAAAATCTTTTGAATTTAACTACAAATAATAGAGGGTCTTCCTTGGAAAAGAATGATATTCGATATTTTTTCACTCATAATAAATCCTCTTCATGTTTCAGTGATAATGATATTTTTTATTCGTATGATGTTTCTAGTGAAGATTCTTAGGTTAGGGTCCTCTACAAACCTGACCTCTTGAAAGAGGGACATAAACCCTTCAGATGTTACCATCTTAGACCAAGGAAAGGGAAAGAAAATATGAGGGGGTCAAGGTTTGGGTAGTGATGGATTTAAATCCATAGAACACCTATCATTTAGGATAAAGTCAAATATTTCAATTTCATAAGAGAGGGCTGGAGGGAATTCGAACAAGGAAAACAAAAAAAAATCGATGTGGTCCTTGGAGCATGTCAGACCCTATAGAGGGTTGGAAGATGATTGTAATGTCCTTAAACATTATATGGATGGGTATTAATTCCAACATGTTGGGACTTTCAAGAATTTTTGAGATAAATAATCTTGATAGCCTATTATTTATTATAAAAAACCATGGTGGGAGGGGAAAATGTTATTCGACTATTGAAATCCTTTTTAAAAAAATCATATTTTGTTGTTATTGATGCTTTAGGTATATCATCGGGGACTTGTCACAAGTTGGAGATAAAACATTTCTACGATAAATACTTACACTTTTGTATTAGGTTTATGAACATCCTCTGTATTAAAGGGTTTGGGCATATATATTTTTGATCTAAATGTATATGGTCCATATGATGATATACATAGGTACTGGGATAGGTGTTTTTCCCTTGAGTCATTAAAAATGGATTTTGTTATTATTGGAGAAATTTTCATTTCATTTGGAGAAGATCAAATGTTTGGGGTTTTTCAACAAGAGTGGATAGGGGATTATTTCAGATAAAATTTCAAACATGAAAGTTTCATTGATATAGAGCTAGTCAATATTTTACCAACCTGGAGAGATAATATATTTGGGAATGAGTCTCAAATCATTTGAATTGGTTTTTTATCACTGAAAACATTAGAGGGAATATGGATAGATATATGTTGTGGGTTGCAAGTGGAGGAGGCTTATACCATAGTCTAATCTTCCTATAGTTAGAGTTGAAAAATGTCAATCTCTCCTCTCCATTCAAATTGAACTCTACTTGGGTGGAGGAGGAGGAATTTCAAATCATGGTTAAAAATGAATGGATGGATTATGATGATAGTTTGGGGACCTCAACCAATTTACATTCTATAGAGAAAATGGGCAGAATTAAGATTAAGGTGATGGACTAGGAAGTAGATGGATACAAAGATAAGGATAAAGTTTTAAAAAAAATTGAAGAGGAGATAAATCAATTTCATATGAATAATGCAAGAGGGATATTCAATAAAGAAGAAAGGTTGAGGCTAAATGATTTGGAAAGAAAAGTAAGAATACTATTGGCCTAGAGAGAAGTTGAGTGGAGATTCAATATTTAGGCATTATGGCTAGAGAATGTTGATGAGAATACAAAATAATCCCATCAAATTGCAAATCACTAGAAGGGTGCACATGATTTGGGAAGTAAAATATGAGGATGGGTCTTTCTTAATAAGTCATGGTGAAATAAATCGAATGGGGGTTATACATTTTTGGAATATTTAAAAGGATATAGATCAAGTAAGGATCCCCAAAATTGTTAAATTAGCATCGTAGTTCGCCATTTTTGTTACTAAATATTAGAATGTGACTCTCTTTGAAGAGGTATCAAAGGATGAATTGAAGGAAATTTCATCCACTTTTAATAAAGATGAGTACAAGCCCTTATTGAATTTTTTCTTGGGTTTATGAACTACTGGAAGATGACTTATTAAAGTTTATAAAATAAGTCAAGAGTTTTGGCATGACCGGCGCAGGAAGGACCAACTCTTCGAGCTCAGGTAAGACCCAGTCAGGACCAACCCAGGTTAAAAAAATGAGAGGAAGAATGGCTCACCTGACATCGGAGGGTGAGGGTTGATCAGGACCTTACTGGCTGGCTGGGTTGACCCAGGACCTGATAAGACCTTTCAGGCCCAGAATCAGGGGGGCCTTACTCTTCAAGTAGGTTCGCCTGTGTAAGGGCCTTGCCATGACTTATGTAATGAAATAAACACCAGGAACGAAGTGCTCGACCAAAGGGAGAGGAACTTTTAGTTGCTCGATCGACCATAGATAGGGAGATCGAGGAAAGAAGTCTTCGTAAAGTAAGAGGCATTGGAAGGACTTCCTGGTGTACACCTCGTAATAGGCAGACCTATTTGATACAGTGAAGGTCTTCATTCGTACATTAAGAGGCCCACTTTACCTAAGAGTTTTAATGCAATTTTTATTTCTCTAATTTTATAAAAAACATCTGCTAGAATATTTTGACAATTTCAAACCCATTTCACTCTAAAATTATATATATATGCACACTGCAAAGGAAGAGCTTCATAATAAAGATTAAAAATAAACAAACAATGATAATAAATCTAGATCTTGCACAAGTATATGACAGAAAACATTGGTTGTGCTTGTTATTAATTCTAAAAAACATCTGCTAGAATATTTTGACAATTTCAAACCCATTTCACTCTAAAATTATATATATATATATGCACACTGCAAAGGAAGAACTTCATAATAAAGACTAAAAATAAACAAACAATGATAATAAATCTAGATCTTGCACAAGTATATGATAGAAAACATTGGTTGTGCTTGTTATTAATTCTGATACATGTAGGTTTTAAAATTTCCATTGTTAATATGATAATGGGATATGTCACCTCTATGAACTTTTCCAATTTGATTAATGGAGAAAAATAAATATTCTTCAAACCATATTGAGGCCTAATATAGGGATGCCCATCACCCCCCTTGTTATTCATATGGGTAGATAAAGGTTTGATTAGGACTATTTTGGGTGAAAAAGAAGAAACAATATACAAGATATAAAGATACGATCTATTTTATTAACTCACCTTTTATTTGTTGATGATTTATATTATTTCTTAGAAATGGTTTAGAAAGGGAAGCCAAGAATATTTGATAAATTATAAATATATTATGTATGGCTACTAGGATGGAGGTCAATGCACAAAAGTCTACCTTTGTTATTATGGGTTGGGGAAGGATGTAGTACAAAGTTAAGCTATCTTATTTATGGTCAAAAAGTTTGGCTTGCAGAAAGGAATGAGATATTTGGGACTTATTTTGAATCCTGATAGCTATGGTAGAGGAGACCAGGGATGACTTATAGAAAAACTGAAGGGAATAATTTTCCAATGGTGCATGTAATATTTGATTATCAAGTGGTGGAAGGTTAACATTGGTAAATTATATATTGGAAGTTTTCTTGTTGTATCGTCACTCTCTTGCATTTGTTCCAAAATGAGTACTTGAGAGTTTTAGAAAAGTATGTTTCAATTTCTTATGCGGAGGTAAAAATGACAAGCAAAGAATTCACTTGGAAAAATGGTTGGATAATGCTAAGAAAAAGGAGATGGGTGGTTGGGGCTTAAAACACATTCACATTTTTGGGAAATCTGTAGTTGTTGAAATTTTGTGGAATATGATGACAAAGGATAGTTTTTTTAGGAAAGAAATAGAGATTAAATATATAGCCCTAGGTTCTTTGTTTAATTTGATCGAAAACCATAGGAAGAGAATTAAGAACATGAAAATTGGTGTAAGGCTTTAGATTTGGCCTTCCCTCTTATTAGAGACAATTTGTCTTGGAAGGTAGGGAGGGGAAACACTATATTGTCAGAGTTGATTCTATATTGGGGTGTGGGAATGAATTTTTACTACTTGATGATAACCGATCATAGTCACATGGTTGATGAATTTATTATTTAAATCAAGTAGAAGATTTCACTTTGACCACTATTTGGTCTCAAGGGTGGAAAACAACCTAATCCTTGGATTTGGAAGGGGACAAGGAAGCAAAATATAATTTACTAGTGGAAGAAATGAGAAAGGATCATATAAGATTGAATCATGGGTCAAAAACCTTGGCATGGGCTCAAGATAAGGCTAGTGGAAGTTATTTTTCGAGACTAGGATACAAGGTTATGATAGATGGTGGAAACCAAGAAGACATCTGATGGTGGTTAAGATATGGAAACTAAATTCTTTTAATAAAACAATGATCACTTTATGGTTGACCCTCTAGAACAGAGCTCTAAGATAGTATATATTACAAAAGAAGGGGTATAAATGGACCGACCATATGTTATATGTGTAGGGGAGTAGAGGAAAGCATTGGAAAATCAATCATCCAATGCCTATATGCACAACAAATTTGGAAGGATGAAGAAAAACATACATGTATCTCAATTGTATGGAATGACATTGTGTAGAACAATCTTCAAAGAATTGGTTAAGAAAGAAGGAATTGAAGGGTTTTAAGGAATTACGCTATATAATTCTTTGGGGTATCTGGATAGCTAACAATGATAGTTTATTTAATGGTAAGAAAAAGGCAACTTTCCAAGTATTCTCATATATATATGGTTTATTCAAAGATGTACGTTATAATTGAAGGAAAGATTCCCTATGAAAAATTGGGATTTGATGATGGGTAAAACATATCTTTGGGGTTTCTTTGATGGGGCCAAGAAAGGGCTTTAATATTTCAACAATGTTACATGAGTACTGTATTTTTCAAATACTCATTTTATCAAATTCAAAGCAAGCTTGGGCATAGGCACCAACAATTTAGATGAGTTGATGGCATTCAGATGTTTGTTGAAGTTGGAAAATGAGAAAGGAATTGATTGATTATAAGTTTATAGGAATTTTCTTCTTGACATTAATTAGATGAAAGGTGGAACTTAGAATCTAAATGTTACTCTGAGGCCTCTAGTTGTCTAGTTAAAATTGATTTTAGGATTGTTTCAATCTATATCATATACACACATCTATATGAAATACAAGATAGAGAATGATGGACTCTCCAAGAAAAAACAACACAATCTTGGAATTATGGTATTAGATGAATCTTTAGATGGGTTTCTTTTTGTATCATCTCAATAGATCATTTAATGTATAACTTGATGGATGTAAAGTCCCATAACATTGGTATTTTATGTTTCTAAAAACAAGTTTCAATTTTTATGTTGTTTCTTAAGTTTATATAAAATCTTAGAAAATAGAAAAAAATTTGTGTAAGAATGTTTCTATGTATTTTTTTTTAATAATTATTAAAGACAAATTATATAGTTAAATTAAATAGTTTAATCTTTTAAAATCTTGAAAAAATTATATGTTCTATTTGATATAGACAATATAATTTTTTCAAGATTTTAAAAGACTAAACTATTCTTTCTTAAAAAAATTATATAAAAAATTGTAATTTATATATATATATATATATAGATAATATAAAAAAAAACACATTTTTTTTTAAGAATACAAAAATCTTTTACGTACTTTTGACATTATTACATGAATTTTTGACATTATTACATCAATGAACCATTATATATCAATAACTATTTGAATTCATAAAAAAAAATAGACTTAAAGTAAACAGATTTTGTAAAATAAAATTATGTTGGCAACAAAGTTGTGAAAACAATTGACCTTCCAATATCAAAAAGACCAAAGCTATTCATATTGACAAGCTATCAATAAACATCATATCAATATCAATTCATATATCTTCCAAGATACTTTCCCTATTGACAATTCATATTGACAAGCTATCAATAAACATCATAACAATATAAACTCATGTTATTCACGTTTGTTTTTTAGTATGGAGGAGTGTAATCATTTTGCTTACATGGGATCCTTTTTAAGTCACTTAAGGTTTATAAAGTGAGCATTGTAATGAAGAGGTAGGTGGGATCACATAATCTTTAGGAAGTGGTTTGGATATCCTTTGTTTCATCATTAAATTTTTATTTGTTATTTTTGTTTTTTTAATGTTTTTTAAATACGATGTATTTCAAGATTGTTTGTGATTAAATATATTTAATTGTAAAGTTTTTTATGCAATCAAATTTATTTAACTTACTTTTATTTTTTTTAATTTTAATTAGTATTATAACTTATAAATTATTTATTTAAATTTTTATTTTATTTTTTTATTTAATTATTTGTGGTTTTTTGTGATCCCAATACATAGTATGTTAATATTAGATTAAGTTATTAATATAGGATTCATATTTCTTGAGCATTAGTCAAAATGACTAATTTAATCTACAACACAATATTTCACTTCAGAAAAACTTTTATTAAGAATACATCTTCATTTTGTCTAATAAATAATAATGGATATCAATAAACAATCTTGTTATTTATGTATGATTAAAATCTTATCAATCATTTTGCAAAATATCTAAATCTTCTTAAAATCTTAGGCACCATCCCAAACTCCCATTCAATATAGGGATATCATTATATTTTTTTATTATCCATTTCCACATGTAAATTATTGCATCATTAGAATATTTTGTGTGAGCAATTTTCCAATCAATGGTTTGTGAGAATATTTTGTGTAAGACAGCTCCATCGTTATAACTTGAATTTTTGAAAGTATTTATATTTACTTTGTGAAGTTATAAAAATTGAAATTGAAAAGAGTTTCCACAATGTGTAGATGAATTGAAATTTTTATGAAAATTAAAAATTTGCTTTTAATATAATCCAAAATTAAAATTTAAGTAGGTTTAGTTTAAATAATTAAGTATTGCATCAAACCTAGGTCTTTTATTTCAAACTCTGGAGCGAGTTTTATCTTACACTCAATGATGAGCTTCTCCACTCTTGTCAAGAATAGGTCATCCACATATAGTAGTAATATCATTGGTCCATCATCCTCAACATTGAAGTAAAGGTTAGGATCTGCATTGCTCTTGGTAAATCCCAAGCTCATCAGAAAACCATCAATCTGACCATACCATGCTCTAGGTTCTTGCTTCAATCCATATAATGTCTTCTTTAACCCACACACATGTGTCTCCCTATTATGTGTCTTGAATCCTTGTGGTTGTTCCACATAAACCTCTTCCTCTATTACCCCATTCAAAAAATTCGTCTTCACGTCCATCTGATGAACCTTCCATTTCATCACAGTAGCTATTGAAAGAAAAACCCTTATTGAAGTATATCTTACCACAAGAGGAAAATCCTCCTCGTAGTCAATTCCTTCCTTCTGAGAAAATCCTCTTGCTACAAATATATCCTTTTATTTCTCAATGCTTCCATCTACAACATGCTTCGTCTTGAATATCCACTTGGATCTCACAACTAATTGTTCCTTGGGTCTTGGAACCACATCCCAAATGCCATTCTTCATTATTGACTAGTATTCCCCGACCATGGCATCCTTCTATTCTTTCTTTCCCACAACTTCTTTGAAGTTGGTAAGCTCTACATCAATGATATCACAAAATAATACCACATAGCCAGGATATGATTTTGGTTTCTTGACTTTCTTAGATGATCCATCTTGAGCACCATATCTCTCTGCATCTTTGATGGCCTCTTGTGCCCAAGTTGGTCTTGTATTTTGTGTAGGCTTCTCCACTGGACTCTATTGTTTGGCCATATCTGGATCCTCAAGAATGGATTCCTCTGCTTCCACTTCTCCTATGTCTGCGTCTCTAGGAACTCCATTCTCTTCGTCATGAGATTCCTCTACATGACCCTACTTTTATTTGTTAAAAGATACATCCTCATCGAAGGTTACATCCCTGCTAATCTCGATCTTCTGGTGACCGAGAATGTATACTATGTAGGTCTTCAATGTGTCAATGTACCCAACAAATATACCTTTCTTTCCATATGGGTCCAACTTTTTTCTCTTGTCCTTGGGGACATGCACATATATAGGAAAACCAAATATCCTTAGGTGGCTGACCTCTGGTTTATCTCTTGAAAACATGTCCTCTGGTGTCTTGTTTTCAAGAACTCAATGGGTACTATTGTAATGTATGTACACAATTGTCATCGCAGCTTTTGCTCATGATACATAGGTAAATATTGATCATGGATCATGGCCTTCATTGCTTCCATAATCGTTCAATTCTCTCTCCGCCACTCCATTTTGTTGCGGATAATAGGGAGTAGAGAGTTCCCTCTTAATCCCAACTTCTTTGTAGAAATATAATAATTCATTTGAGGTGAATTATCCTCCATTGTTTGATCTCAACATATTTATCTTCGTTTATGTTAGCTTTTCTACTAGTGCCTTGAATTCCTTGAACTTACCAAATACTTCACCTTTTGAATTCAAAAAGTAAATCCAAGTTTTGCGTGAGTAAGCATCAATAAAAGATACATAGTATGTGTACTTGTTGAGTGATGGTGCTGACATCGGTCTGCATATGTCCGAGTGTACAATATCCAAGACTCATTTGGCTCTGATATCACTGCTTGGAAAGGGTTTCTTCACATCCTTTCCTTGTGTGCAACCTTTGCACACACCATATGGATTCACCTGAATCTCTAGTATTCTTGTTACCATATTTCTCACAATTGGTAAAGATCTGTAGTGTAGGTGGGTAAATATCCTATTCCATAGTTCACTTGAATTCACAGTGTCCTGAATCAATGTTTAATCTAAGAGTTCCTTTAATTTATACAATCCTCCTTCTTGGATATCGATAACAACTACATCATCAAACATTGTTGGGCCTAGGTATGGATTAAGAAAGAGAGAAAAGAAAAAGGAAAAGAAAAGACGAACTGCGAACTGTGCGAAAGGCACATTGACTGAGATTGGATCGAAGTGGTTAAAGAAGAAGAAAAGGAGCGAAGCAAGGGAAAACAAGTCATTGGATGAGAAGATCAAGGAGAATAGATTAGTAAGGAAGATAGATCATGGACAACTCAACAAGTAGAAAAATCCACCAATAGATGCTTTGGAGCACCTCATGGGAAAGATGGAAAGACAAGCTGGTGAAGCTCGAAAAACGTGGGTCAAAGAGGACCTAGGGTTTTGGTATTTAGGGTTTTGAAACCTAGGTTTCAACCTAAAGATGTCTGAGAGACATTGTAATGTATAAATAAGAACCTAGATGGGAGAAGGGGGGTTCGTCATTGGTTGTTGCTGTTATGGTTGTTATTTTATTGTTGTCGAGAGTCAATATTGTTTTGTTGTGTGTGAGAGAACTATGGTATTGTAAAGATATTCAGTTGGGTGCGAAGATCAACCCTGCAGCTAGGTGCAGAGGGAGGGGAGAGAAAGAGAGAGAGAAAGGAAAAAAGATCTGCAAGCTAAGAGCGCAGATAGAACTATAAGTTTTCCTACAATATCAAGAAACACAGTTCTATGGATGTAGCCCTAGGGAGAGGGTGAACCACATATATGTTGTTTTTCTATGGGATTGGTTTTGTTTTCTTTTACCTTTTTTTATTTTGTTATTGCATCATAGTGTTAGATCTGAGATATAACTATGTGAAGTGGGTTTAAGTTGGTAATTGATATCTAGTTGTTGTGTTACTATTGTTTAGATCCAGTTTTTATTTCCTCTAGTTGTAGACACTTGTGTCCTACAACCCCCTATTGTTACTTCGGGTGCAACTGCATCTGCTTCATAAGTGTTGCTGAAAGGGCCAGTAGTTAGGGCTTGTTGGTGCATTGTTAGAGATGAAACATGGGTCTGCCCCTGTGCCAACAAATGGTTCCATTGTCAGGATCGTGATCTTCTTGAGGGAATGTCAAGGTGGTTTCCATCAAATATAGAGATTCAAAATTGGATAGAAGAACAAGAAAAGGACTTCGTGGAAGCCCAAAACAAGAACCCTAATCTTATCACAGAAGATTGGTTGGGAAAGTATATCTTTACCGATATACACGAGATTTTATTTGGAGGAATTCATAAGGAGCTATATGAGTGGTTAGCCAGATTAGCAGATACCCAATTTGAAGTCAGATCTAGACCGCCTGTGGTTTGGACGTCGGTGTTGATCAAGAAGGTCAAGAGAGTTGATAATGTTGTGTCAAGAGAAGTAGATCACTGGTTTGATAGCACCATTGGAGGGTACATCACCGATTTTTCTATTGACATAGTAGAGTCATATAGCCAAGCAGAGAGATATTTCTTTAAGGGACCTAGAGGAAAATTTTTACACTTTTTGATGTTGAATATCAAGATGCTATCGCATGAGAATAACATATTGAATATACATTAGTTGGTCAGATAGAAACGCTAATGTTAAATAATTCATACAACAACATCGACACTAAGGTTGGACATACGTGCAGTGGGAGAACCTTCAAAGAATTTCGTCTGGTGAACTTGTTTGAGTAGAATCACGAACCACTAGCACAGGACGAAGAGTTCTACAGTGGAGAAGAAGAAGAGTTACTGAATGAGGAACATTCAGAGTCCTCTCAGGCAGAGGAAGGGAAGACTGAAGAACTTCACCAAGGAGAATAAAAAAATTCAAGAACTGCGCCGACTGCCAAAGTAAGTACTACTACTCCCCCTGTTGTTTTATCAGCGTTAAGTAACCAGAGTAGTCATAGTTATCAAAGCACTCAGAGCACTCTTACAAGCAGCTCAGTACATACTCAGTCAGGAAACCTAGGAAGATCTATGGCAAATGAGATGAGGTTACCCACCTTTAGGGGAGATGGATCTGAAGATCCTGATCAGCATTGGTTTCTATGCGAATCCATATGGAGTATTAAGAAAGTCAATAATGAAGCAGTTAAGAGAGCTTAGTTTGGTACTACCCTAAGAGACCGTGCACTGAGCTGGTACATAAAATTTGTCCAATGTGTTGCACAGTCGAAACCAATGAATGCCATGAAGACTGCGTTGATTTCTGAATTCAAGAAACCCAAGTTGGAGTCATAGTGCATTACAGACCTGAAATAAATCAAGCAGAAAGTAGCATAACCTATTTTGGAGTTCGATCAGAGGTTTAAAACCTTAATAGGTCGGTTGATTTTTCACATCCCAAATGAGAAGAACAACGAATGGTTCATTGCTACCCTCCTACCACACATCATATTCCCTCTAATGTAGCAGAAGGTTTCTTCGTAGGTTGAGGTGTTGGAGATCGCCATGAAACTAGAGTCAACCCCTATGGGAGAATCCAACTCAAGTATGATTCAAATTTTGAGTCAGCTAACTAGGTTATCTCTATAGGTCAAAGATATGAAGAAAGACAAGGGAAAATATAAGAGAGAGGACATTTGGTGTATCAGATGCAAGTCAGAAGGCCATGATAAGGAGCATTGTCTCCTATTCCATGAATACTTGGACTCTGGAGCTCTGAGCACTTTGAAGAAGGTTACTCTACCTTGGTGTGAGGTATGTAGAAATGGATATCACCCTGGTGAATGCTATTACATGCAAAAATATGTTCAGACACCTACAAATATTTACTTCACATTCTGTAAACCTGTGGGGCATGATAAGAAGGACTATAGGGCTTATGATCTCTTGCATGAAATCTCAAGAGATACATATAGGATTCAAGGAGAGATGAAATAAGAGAGAAATACTACACACTTTACTTCCCTAGGAAGAGGAAATTTCAACCATCATGGTGGATTCAGAGGAAGAGGACGAGGAGGAGGCATGGGTCGAGGTCGAGGTTAGATCATTTGTTATAACTATGCACAACTAGGTCTCTTGGCAAGGGACTGTTAGAACCCTTGTACCACTTGCAGTTACTGCAACTCATTTGAACATGTCATAGAAGATTTTCCCGCGTTGTTAGCCAAACTTCAGGAGAGATGAGGAGGAAACCAAAGAGTACAACTAATCTCAGCAGAACCTAGTGGAGTTGATCCCAGAGTTGTTGGTATCACTAGACGAGGCACTGCTACAAGAAAAGATAGAGTGACCCCAAGGAAGACCACAAAAGAATGAAGGATCAGAAGAGATGCAAAGAATACACAAGAGTTTGATCCAAGAAAAGAGAAACACACATTTGAAGAGGCAAGAAAAGAATTCAGAAGAGATCGGGCTTCTTCATCAAAAACACAACCAGAAGTGAGAGAATGTGGGAAGCCTCTGTTATTTTACCAGTCTGCTTCACCCAGAGAAGGAAAAGAGGTAAGAAACCTTATGGAATTCTTATGCACTTGCATTAATTTGATAAAGGATGAAAGAGATGTACAAGACCTACAAAATTTGATTAGACAGTATGATCTAGGGAAGGTAGATCCCTTACTGAATAGAGAAATACATCAAGTATCTAGAAAGAGAAGGACAAATAAGGAACTACACCTTAATGCTCAGATTGGGGACTATTATATAGATTATGTGGTCCTCGACATAGGGTCAAAAGTCAATGTCATGACGAAGCAGACCTGGGCACTGATGGGAAAACCTAAGCTGATTTATTCCCCTATCGGGCTTAAGATGGATAATCAGTAGGCAGTAAGCCCCTTTGGAAGGCTGGAGGATGTCCATGTGGACATCGACGGGGTAAGAACGTTTGTAGACTTTGAAGTAATTGAGATAGTTGACGATAGTTGTCCTTATCCTGCGTTGTTAGGAATTGATTGGGCTTTCAATAATTCTACCATGGTTGATTTAAAGAAAAGAAGAATGACATTTGAAGGTGATGGCCTTAGGGTCATTACACCTCTAGATCTTGATGAAGGTCACAGATACACAGATCCCATCAGAGAAGAAGGCCATGCATACGAGCTAGAGAATATATATAAATTGACAGCAAGACAACAAGATTACATTAATCCTACAACAGATGGGAATTTAAGTTGGCGAAGTGAAAATGCATGTTCATCAGATTGTAAATAAGCACTAGAGAACTAAAAGAACAAAATGTATGAAGTTTCTGCATGGAGATGTGCTAGATTGACCAGGGAATTTCGCTAGATCGGCACAAAAGTCTATAATTTTCCCACATTTGATGGTTTAAATCGTTTAGAAACTTTCTTACTATAATTTGAAGAAATTGTACCAGTACAATAGAGAATATTGGCACTGGATGAGGCCTTGAAAGTAACACCAACAAGATGGTGGAGGACACACAAGAATAACATCATGGACTGGATGCAATGTCGCACTTTGATGATACTGTGATTCTCAGATCAAGTAGAAGTGTGGGAAGTTAGATACACAGGACAAAGTTGTCTGAAGGACCATGTGTGAAGTTGTGAGGAAGCCTGAAGCAACATTCCTCAAGAGTAGTGGGTGCATAAATTCATTAACACTTTGGACACAACCCCTATCAACTGGTATATTCAAGCGGAACTATGCCTCACCACTACAGATTGGAAAGGTATGACTCAAAATTTTGTAGCTACATTTTTATTTGAAGGTCAGTACCCTATAGTAGATCAAGCCTTACAAATTGTGAGATAGAAAGTATTTGAGGAGGCACCTAACCTCCCTCTGGAGCAAGAAGAGGATGAATGGATTGCACCTCTTTAGAAATTTCAAGGATGTTACAATATCAATGCTAATAAATATGATGATTTTATGAATGTGAACATTGTAGAAACAAAAGGACAGAGAGACATAGAAGGACCGAGAGTTGAACTACCTTTTATTGGACAACCAATTAAAATAAAGAAAGTTAATATTGGAACAAAGAAAGAACCTAAGATTGCAAAAATTGGAGATTATTGGGATGATGCCACTATTGATAAGATCACAGAACTACTGCATGAATATCAGGACTTGTTTCCAACCAAGTTCACTGAAATGAAGGGCATTAAAGGGCCCATGAGAGAGATGAAGATTCCCTTGAAAACATATGCAAGGCCATTCAATCAAAGACCCTATAGATTGAATCCCAAATATAAGAAGAAAGTCGATATTGAATTAGACAGAATGTTGGAAGCGGGAATTATAGAACCTGTTGAAGAGTCAAAATGGATTAACCCTATGGTGGTTCAAGATAAGAAGATGGGAGAGGTCAGAATCTGTGTATACTTGAGGAAACTGAATGATGCATGTTTACATGATCCATTCCCTACACCGTTTACTGACGAAGTGTTAGATAATGTGGGAGGACAAGATGTTTACTCCTTCACAGATGGATTTTCAGGTTATCACTAGATCAAGATTTCCAAGGAAGATCGCCATAACACCACATTTGCAACAAAATGGGGATCTTACTAGTACACAGTGATGCCTTTTGGATTGAATAATGCACCAGACATCTTTTCTAGGGTGGTGGTCGAAGCATTCAAGGAATTTCTACATAATTTTTTGGAAGCATATTTTGATGATTGGATTGTTTTTAGCTTATTGAAAAATCATATTGAATATTCAAGACTAATGTTGGATAAGTGTAGGCAATGTCAGATTTTCCTGAACCTGAAGAAGTGCATCTTCTTTTCACCCTTTGGAGTGATGCTAGGCCATATTGTGTGTAAGCAGGGGTTGCTGGTATTTCCATCCAAGATTTCCATTATTGTTGATCTACCTCCTCCTACTTCAGTAAGGCAGTTGCGCACTGTGCTGGGACATACTCGATACTACAGAAATTTCATTAAGGGATATGAACAAATTACAACACCCATGGATAATTTGTTGAAGAAATATTTTCAGTTTCAATGGACAGAAGAATGTCAGCGGAGCTTCGACACACTGAAACATAAAATGTTCACTGTGCCTATTATGGTTTTTCCAGATTAGAGTAAGGAATTTCATGTGCACGTCGATCCATACTCTATTGCATTGGGATTAGTGCTAGCACAAATAGGAGCAAGAGATATTGCCCATCTATTATCCTTTGCTAGCAGGAAGCTCTCAACAGCTGAGATAAATGAAACTACCATTGAAAGAGAAGGATTAGCCATGGTGTATGCGTTGCAGAAGTTTTGTCTCTACCTGTTGGGAGGACACTTTAATATGTTCATTGATCACTCTGTGTTGAAATACCTAGTCAACAAGCCAGTGTTGGGGGGAAGAATATGCAGATGGATTATGTTATTCCAGGAATATGATTTCAAGATAATGGTAAAACCAGGGAGAATGAACAAGGGACTTGACCACTATCTAGGTTAGAACATGGAGAACAACCTACTATCTTGGATGATACACTACCAAATGCATATTTTTTGGCCATCAGGAAGGTTGATGATCACTTCGCCGAGATACTTCAGTTCCTATCAATAGGAATGACACCTTGCGAATATACAGTCATTCAAAGGAAACAACTGGTAGTTCGTGCTGCAGATTTTTCACTTATAGCTAGACAACTATATAAGATGTGACCTGATGAGATCTTGAGGAGATGTGTTATGTAGGCATAAAGACCATTTATTATGGTAGAATCACATGAAGGCATCGAAGGAGGACACTATGCAAGAAAAGCAATAGCACAAAAGGTTCTTAGAGGTGGCCTCTGGTGGCCCACTTTACACAAAGACACTAAGGAATACTACAGAGCCTGTGATGTATGCCAAAGAGTTAGGAAACCTTTCATAAGAGATGAGATGCATTTATCCCCTCAGATGACCTTACAGGCATTTGATAAGTTGGCCATTGATTTCGTGGGACCTATCAACCCACCAGGAAAGCACACAGGAGCTCATTACATCATTACTACAAAAAAATATTTGACCAGATGGGCAGAAGAAAGAGAAACTAAACACTGTAGTGCAGCTACAACTGCACAATTCATATTTGATGATATCATAACCAGGTTTAGATGCCCAGAGATCCTTATGAGAAATCAAGGTACACATTTTATTAATAAGATTATTGAAGCCTTGACTCAGAAATTTGAAGTTCACCATTAGAAGAGCACCCCATACCACCCACAGGCAAATGGTATGGTCAAAGCTTTCAATAAGATATTGGAGACAATGCTGATGAATATTTGTAGTGCAAACAGGAATGATTGGGATTTGAGAGTACCCGCAGTATTATGGGCCTATAGAACCACTTGCAAGAAGCTGAAAATGCAGACTCCATTTAAGTTGGTTTATGGTCTAGAAGTAGTCGTACCTATGGAATACTTAGTTCCTAGCCTGAGAATTGCAACATTTACAGATATGGATGAAATTGGTGATGTGCAAAACATGCTTGCGCAGTTAGTAGAGATGGAAGAAGATAGATTCATTGCAGGATTTCACCAGCAGGTACAAAAGGAACGAGAAAATGCCTACCATGACAAACACATCAAGAATAAACCCTTTAAGCAAGAAGATCTGGTATTGGTTTATGACAACAAGTTCGTGAAGCATCCATGGAAGTTCATGACACAGTGGTTGGGGCCATATGAGGTGGCCTATGTTACAAAAGGACGAGTTGTGCAATGGAAAACTTTGAATGGAGAATGGAAGGAAGGATCAGTGAAACGGAGGTGGTTGAAATTGTACTAAGACAACCAGCTACCTCGCAACACTCGGTAGAAGCATAAGGAAAAGATTCTAGGTACCAGGTGCAGTTGAAATTGGGTACCAGACACATAAAAGACAGCCTAGACATAGTGGGGAGGAAATGAGTAGAAAGCACAAGCTGCATTGCGCAGTCTGAAGTCAAAGTAAAACAGAAGATTCAGATCTATAGTGCCTTGGGACGAGTCACAGGTGAGTGTTGGGGGCCTTTTGGGCTTGGGTATGGATTAAGAAAGAAATCTAAGAAAAAGGAAAAGAAAATACGAAGTGCGAACTACACGGAAGGCACATTGACTGAGATTGGGTCGAAGTTCTTAAAGAAGCAGAAAAGAAGGAGCGAAGCAAGGGAAAACAAGTCGTTGGATGAGAAGATCGAAGAGAATAGATCAGCAAGCATAAAATACACCAATAGATGCTTTGGAGCACCTCACGGGAAAGATGGAAAGATAAGTTGGAGAAGCATAGAAAATGTGGGTCAAAGAGGACCTAGGGCTTTAGACACCTATGGTTTTGGTATTTAGGGTTTTTACACATAGGTTTTGACCTAAGGATGTCTGAGAGTTATTGCAATGTATAAATAATAACCTAGATGGGAGAAGGGGGGTTCGTCATTGGTTGTTTTTGTTGTGGTTGTTATTGTTATTGTTGGTCGAGAGTCAATGTTGTTGTGTTGTGTGTGAGAGAACTCTGGTATTGTAAATATCTTCAGCTGGGTGAGAAGATCAACCCTGCAGCTGGGTGCATAGGGAGGGGAGAGAAAGAGAGAGAGAAAGTAAGAGAGAAATGCAGGCTAAGAGCGCAAATAGAATTGTATGTTTTCCTCTAATATCAAGAAACAAAGTTCTATGGATGTATCCCTAGGGAGAGGGTGAACCACGTATATCTTGTTGTTCTGTGAGATTGGTGTTGTATTCTTTTACCTTCTATTATTTTGTTATTGCATCATAGTGTTAGATCTGAGATATAACTGTGCGAAGTGGGTTTAAGTTGGTAATTGATATCTAGGTATTGTGTTGCTATTGTTTTAGATCCACTTTGTATTTCCTCTGGTTGTAGACACTTGTTTCCTGCAACCCCCTATTGCTACTTCGGGTGAGATTGTGTCTGCTTCACAGGTGTTGCCGAAAGGTCCAGTAGTTAGGGCTTGTTGGTGTGTTATTAGAGATGAACCTCGGGTCTGCCCCTATGCCAACAAACTGTTTCCTTTTTTCCACATGAGAACTTCTCTATATACAAATGCAACCCTGAAACCCTTCTCATCCAAAGCTAAAATCAAGAGAAGGTTCTTCTTCAAACTAGGTACATAAATCATGTCCTTCATCCTCATTGCCTTCCCAGAATCTAGTTTGTAGGAGGCCTCTCCTACTCCTTTGATCAGATATTGATAATCATCACCCAACTTCACATTATGAGGTTAGTATTTATGAATTAAGTTTGACAGAGATCCTTTATACCTTTTCATGTGATTAGAAGAACCACTATCCACCAACCAAGTATCATTTCCAGGGGCGATTGTTTTTGAGAGAGATAATATTAGGACGTAGTCGTCATCACTTGAATCATCTTCTCTTGCAATTTTATTCGATGGCTCATCATCTTTGGCAGCATGAGCATGATTCCTCTTTCCCTTTCCCTTTTCTTTTAATTTAAGAATAAGGGGACAAAATTTTACGTGTCCCAATTTTTCGCAACAGAAACACATCACATTTGAATTGTCTCTTTGATTCTTCTTCGAATTTTGAGATTTCTTTGGTGATGAGGTTTCTTTATTACTCTTTCCTTTCCTTGTATGAGTAGCTAAAGCTTGATCATCATCCCTTAGTTTCTCTTCTCTTTCTACCAGCCTTGCTTCCTCTTGAGTGTAATCTTCTCATAATTTGTTAAACTTGATTAGCTTCCTGTTTGAGAATATTCCTTGAATGAATGAGTCCCATGACCTTGGGAGACCATTCAAGGTGGTCATCACCATTTCTTCTTCAAAAAAAAATTCTCCAATAACTTCAATATGTTCCCTGATCTGATTATCTCGATAAGTAAGAGTGAATGGAATCTGAATATTGAAGCTTCACATTCTTCATCTAGGTCTTCAATGTCATCCTTATGTTGATGTTTTTTCATTCAAATAGATGAGTCAATTTATCCATCATATTCTTTTGATATTTTAATGGAGAAACATGATGGATTAGATGATCCTTGATTGAGTCTGTAATAATCATCTTAGGCATGGCCTAGTTCTTTTATGCTTTTCCTTGGCCTCATCTTCCTCTGGTTCTGGAACTTCCTCCTCAACAAATATTTCTAAATAATGTTCTTCCAGAATGAGGCCTACTCTATACTTCCATGCTATGAAGTTTTCTACTCCTTCCAGCTTCTCATCAATTTCGGTGCGAACAATCATCCTTCCTAGGAATATGAAGTTAGTTTTCCAAAACACTTTCAAAAATATGCAGAAAAATCTTCTTTTTCAGGCCTTCTCTAATACCATGTTGAATTATTTTTGTTTTTCCAACATTTTAAGTATTATATTCTTTTATTATTATTTAAAATGAAAAAGGATCACAACTAAAATATATATATCCACATAACAATAAGATATATCCGTAGTGAAACCCTCAAGGGGGAGAAAACCCTGCAAACTTTCCTTAGTATAGATTCCTCTAACATGTACAATGTCATACAATGCTCTTTCTTGAAATCAAGACCAAATAGACCTAGACATGAACTAAGAATAGCCTCCTAGATAAGTGCATACCACTCTCTTGTACTTATATTCAATGAGTGATCAAAATGACTCGATATCACCTCTATCTATACTCTAAGAGACCTAATAGACATGAATTATCAATAAACCCTTTCACACTTACACTTAGGAATAACCAATACAATTACATTTAGGAATAACTTCTGAAATTACATAAAATCTAAACAAACTAAACAAATAATATCCTCCAAGTAACATTAGACAAGTAAAAAATCTTAATAATAAAATAACCAAGTAAAATAGATAAGATAGTTGGGATGTCACTTGTTCATCTCTCATGCAAAAATTCCTCTTGATCTTGGGCATTTGAACATGTAAAACCTCTACACAATGTCACATGAATCATCCTCTAAGAGTATGTGCTCCAAGTTAAAATTTCATTAACCACTAAGGTGCTCTTCAAGAAGGTCCTTCATTAACCAAATAATATAAAACCAGACATAGAAGAGGTGCACCTTTGAGATGTGTGAAAAGGGTGGTTATGAGACCACTTCGACCATGGAAAAACAATATAAATTAGTAGATGTGATGTGCACTTTTGATCAGTGTTCCAATAGTAGTTGTTTCCCCTTAATGTATGGTTAAACAAACAGTCAAATAATCTTAAAATGCAACACCATTGAGAAATGTGCCAAGGTAGTTACAAAGTCTCATAAAAAAACAATATAATATATCTAGATAAAGTGTTCCCTAGGAATATGTGCCCAAAGATAATTATGTTTACATAAATAAACGTGTTGTGATGGCAATGCTCTCCTAGATGAAGTAGTTAGCCACCTAAAGATGCCAAATAAAATCTCAAAATAGAAGAAGATGTTAGGGCTCTTTATCCAAGAATATAACAACTCGTCCCTCAAGAGGAATACATATAAATATGTGCAAATAATTTTTTTAACCACCTCTAAGAGTGGAGATACCTCAAAGAATGTGCCATTGTAGTTAGAGGCTCCTATACCAACACCATAGTTGTCAAAAATAGAATACAAGGTTAGGACCAATGTTGGAATTTAAGGGACAAATTTCTCATCATGGGGTGATTTTCCCATCAAATATGGTTAAAAATTCCTCCTAGCCATCAAATTTATTTGTTAAAACCATCAAAATGGGAATTATAGTTGTTAAAACCGTCAAATTTGACAAGATGCCTATTTTTGAAATTCCAACCCTGGTTAGGAAATTATCTCCAAGGATGAACCAACATGCCATGAATAGTAACCCCATATAAATATGTGCAACAACGATCCATAAAGCTACTATAATCATCTCCAAGAAATAGTGTGACCTCAATCCATGTGCCTCATAATAGATATATATGCATGTATACCAAAACCAACTCAAAAAAATAGTATTATGAAGAGCATTCCCTAAGGGAATATGCAAATGAAGTAGGATGAAATAAACATGAAGATAATAAGGCATCAAAACCATGTGCAACGTCATGAAAACCTGTGCATATACCATAATCCACAATCTAAACCAAGGGAACTCATTTGGAGTGACCTAGAAAATCATGCCACATGATCCCATGCCTCCAAATATTGATAAAAGTGTTAAACACAAGGAACATTCTACTCCCTCATTCCATTAACCAATCAAGGAATGTCATATCACTATCATGCTATCAAGATCCATTAGGGTGTTCGAGCACAAAACAAATTTACCATGAACCATACACAAATATAGTCTTTGGAAGGATAGATCACCATAATGATGTGTGCATGGATGCACTACTCCACTAGAATATTGGACTACTAGGGGGGGGGTGTGAATCAATATGAGCACTTTTATTACTTTTAACTAATTTCAATCACAATGTATAATCAAATCATATAAACATTAACTTGATCGGTTACCATTCAACAGTTTATCATCAACAATATAAATCAACAGTGCATGATAAAATAATCACAGATACACGGTACACCAAGATTTATGTGGAAGCCCAATGTGGAAGAAAACCACAGAATGCTTTTGTTATATGTCAAAAGAAATATAATCACAGAAAGCACCAACTTCCCAATTTTCCATCTCCAATTGGAAGGAAGCTCCAACCCCCTAATTCTCAAGATCCAACCTGAAGGAAGCTCCAAATCCCTAATTTACTAGCTACAACTGGAAGGAGGATCCAACCCCCTAGTTTATAGGCTCTGGCCTGAAGGAAGCTCAAACTCCCTGCTTCTTTGGCACCAACCAAAAGGAGGCTACAACCTCATTTCCTTGTCTCGTCTTGTTGCCTTCAAATATAAATATAAACTAACTTGTCACTACCACATCAAACTGTCACTGGATTGATATACCATCATTGTCACTGTCAACCTATCACCACAACTTATCACAACAACTTGTTACATCAACCTACCATTTTCAACCTCATCAACCAAACCAGATCTACTCACATAGATCAATCACCAAGAACAACTCTCAACCATATGCAAAATATCAAAAAGATTTTCATAAACCAAAACAACTCACAACCATTACCAAGATGTGCTTCTAGATCATATACCAAAATCACCAAGATGTGTTTTTACCAATGAACCAAGATATGTATGACACATCATCCATAAACCATGAACCATGTACTCTTCACATCAAACTATGTGCCAAAACATCACTAATATACAACCAACCAAATGTCCAACATGTACCTCAACCATGTGCCAAACAATGCATCAAAAGATATACCAATGTAGCCTAGATATGCACCAGCAATGTGGCTCAACAGATCTTCCTCAAACAACATGCACAATACATCCAATATGTACCACAAGACATATACCAAAAACTCACCAAGACATGCCTCAAGCATGCTCCACAAGATCACTAAGATACAACGTCAAACTAAGCATATAAACATACCTATGATCTTTTAGCTGACCTGGTGTATGTGATGACATACCTACAGACCTTCCTCAACTTTAGCAACAAGAGAATAACATCTTCATCAACATTTACATCAGTCTCACAAGACTAGTTTTGTATTAGTCACAAACCCTAGCTTTCAACAAGAATACCTATGTACCTGTAATGAATAAATGATTGAAACTTGTATCCAACCTTCTTTAGTACATCTTTTGAAATTCATCTAAGTTTTATTCCTTAAATCATTCCTGAAAAGGAGTTATAGAAAAAATGGAATACCTTGTTGAACTTTGGCCTATTCTAGAGAGCTAACGTGTACGACATACCACATGCTCAATATTTGATATCTTATTTTAAAACTTGCAAAAAACAAACTACAACCTATAATATTTCCATTGCAATTTGTATCACATCATTTGGATTCTCTATGAAGAAGTTATGATGGTTTTACCTGGAACACCTATTTACAATTAGTTTTAGGACTAGTTAAAAACCCTATCTTCCATGAAGTGTATCTCCAAAAGTACAACGACCCAAAAGCTTCAATTTATACAACATGTACCTTGATATGTCTTCTACATGCTCCAATTTTCTCTATCTGAATCATTCTATAGAAAAATTTATAGAGAAAATGGTAAGATGGTCTGTAAATAACATACCTTAAAACACATCATCAAAAGACATCATCCTCCCTTGGATTTTTGGCCTTCTTTACTTCACCTTCCCTCTGAAATTATCCTTAGATCTCATTGGATACCTTGGTCACTTATATATATTCAATATACTCAATAGTTTCTAATGGGAGTCTCTTGAAGTCTTATTTATACTTCCTAGGTGACTTCCTTTAGGGGCTACCTTGTAATGGTTTTACCCCTTTTCCTTATTCTAGGGCTAGCCACATTCTTTTTTCAACTACTTTACCCATAATTAATTTCTTGTTGCAACCACTTTGACTACACAACTTTTTTTTACATTACTTTACCCATAATTAATTTCTTGTTGCAACCACTTTGACTAGCAAATTTTTTGTTACAACTACTTTACCCATAACTAATTTCTTGTTGCAACCATTTTGACTAGCAAAATTTTTGTAACAACTACTTTACCCATAATTAATTTCTTGTTACAACAAATTTAACTAGCAAACTTTTTGTTACAACTATACCCACAATTAATTTCTTGTTGCAACAAATTTACCCTTAATTAATTTCTTGTTGCAACCACTTTACCCATAATTAGTTTCTTGTTGCAACTACCTTGACTAGACAAACTTGTTTTTTACCTTCTAGGGACTTCTAGAATAATTGAATTCTTTGTTGACCTTATAAGGACTTCTATATGATTCTTTGAGGGTCTTCCAACTTCACAAAGCCATATCTCCTCAACCGTGAGGAACTACGTGGAATACTATATATCATCGGAAACAACATGACGTGTACTATCCATCTATGATAGTCTTGATTGCAAATATACTGACCTACATTTCTTTATTCCTCAATCAACTATGGGTTCCATGACCATACCTTGGGGTCTACCGAAAATTTCTACCGTACTTTCTTCAAGGGTTAACATGAATGAAAACCAACCCAATCTTTCAACAATCTCCCCCTTTGGCATTGATGGAAACATTATGATACAACGATGATGGCATGGAAATACTTATGCTCATGCTCCCCCCATGACCATCGCTCCCCCTATAATCATGCCTATGTATGTCTCTCCATTTCCATGCCTCTAAATACTCTCTCTCTCCCCCTTTGACATCAATGGTGAAGGGTAACTTCCCTTTTGGGCTACCCCCTGTCTAAACTGTACTTTAGGTTGCACCCTCTATATGCACTGTCCTTTGGGTTGCTCCCTTTGTCTGCAAGCTTTGAATATTTCTGTTGTCCTTTTTCTCTTTATGGTGTTTCCTCATGTAAATCCATGAAATATATGAAAAGCATTCAAAAATTCTTGAATTCAAACATGCATGGCCTATTATCTCCATTGTTTAGATATCAATGACCATACTATTCAATAATGCCCCTCTCTTGATATAGATTTTGCTGATGATTTCTCTTTCCCTGTTCTGTTGTTCCTTTTACTACTTGGCTTTATATGACCAATTGATTCCAACTAATTCCACTGATTGTAAACACAATGCTATGCATCTTATCTAACCAATAATTTTTTTACCTTCTAAGTATCCATCTCTATCCATATGTCACATACTGACCATATATTGGCTACTCAACTGTCCACAATGTTGATCCATCTATCATTGTACTATCATGGTTGAAATTGATCATCATCTATGTTGACCCATGTTCAAACTAAATCAAATGTGTCCAAGAACTATGCATGTATGGAATAACCTGTACCGAGGATATCCATTCCTGAATACATACGTGGAATAAAATCATAAGATTCTACCTTTGTAACTATCAAATGATATTTGTGTGGGAAAACTACTTATCAACTGATCAATTTTTCATTATGTACTTCTTCTATATGACTAATCTAAATCTATCTCTACAAATAATTCAACCTGCTCAAAGGATGGTTCTTTGATCTATAGTAGCTACTGCACTGACTCCCCGTGTTCAATATTCACATTTACTGGGAGTATCCAAATCAAATGGCTCAGAATAATGGAGGAATTTTCCCTAGTGCAAAGTAATCTTCCTCTTCATCTGTAGAATCGTCATCTTTCCAAAATCTGACTTCTTTCTTTCTTCTTGTGGGTTGATCTTGCACTAATATTCTTGAAAGTACAATCTCTTAGGTCTATTATTTATTCACCTTCTCTTATTTTCTTTATCTCACTACTACAAATCCTGTGATCTCTAGGACATGTTCTTTTTTTCTTTTCCAAACCTTCTTATATATAATATCAATGTTCCTTTTCAAATAAGTATATGCTTCTACAATCACAAACTATATGTCCATAATTGTGGAATTTGTAACATTCAATGTTATGTGGGGCCACATAAGCATTTCTTTCTTGAACATTTGTTCCATAATTCCTGGGAGTGAATGATCTTCTTTGTGGTGTATTCCTTCTGAATTCCTTCTTTGAATGATCATGATCATGATTGAAGATTCTTTGAGGCTTGAATGTGGAGGGTCTTCTTGGAGATGTATCTCTATCATTTTTCTTTGATTTTGGTTGACCACGATTCCTTCCTTTGAGTGCTTCTACATAACTCTTACTCTTTTCCGCATTCTTCTTTTCTGGAAACCTGGAGTGCTTCTCTTCAACATTCTCTACTTATGATGTGGATGTCTCTGTCTCTTCAACGTTCTTGCTGAGCTTGATGATTTTAACTCTCAATGTGACAAATTATTCTTCAAGCTTCTCAACCTCTTCTTCTTTCTTCATCATCTGAATCTTCGTGACTTCTTTCATTCTCTTTGCTTCTTCAAGTTATATCTTCAAGGAGATGATTTATTTTTTAAGTCTTCTCTCCTCTTGACCAAATTTTGTTTCAAGCTAATTTAAGTCGTCGATTCTTTCCTTAAGATGATCTGTCAAAATATTCTCTCTTTTTTGTGCTTCCTTTCTTTCGGTTTCCAAGCATTGCTTATCTTTCATTTCTTCCTTTCTTAGTGTTTCTATTTTCGCTTCCAAACATTGCTTCTCTTCCATCTGACTTTTGTATGTTTCTTCAATATTTATGGCTTCTTCTGGCTGATCTTTTAGTTTCACGATGACCTGTTGGGCTTCTTCGAAACATTTTTTAGAATTCTTCTTGACTAATTGTTCCTCAAGATATTTGATCTTCTTCCTTTCTTTTGTCAATTCGTCTAAAGCACTGATCAACTCTATTTCAAGGTATACTATGCCTTCTTCACAATCTTCTTCTTCTTAATCTGTCTGACATGATGAGATTCTTTCTTCTTGTTCTGTTCTTGCATATTATTTATAATTCTATGGCTTTGTGATGGGAGATTACTCAAAGTAGATATTATGTAATGTATCCCAAATTTCTTTAGCTCATGAACATTTTCCAACCTTTTCTCTTACCAGATCAGGTAATCCTTCCCAGATGAAATCCTTTGCTATTTTGTTGTTTCTTTTCAATTCCTTCTTGGTTGCAGTCTTCAGTTTCTTTGGAGAAGTGTATCCTATAACAATTGATTGTCAAATTTCATAACCATGTGCCTGTAAAAATACTTTTGTTCTTTTGCTCCATATCTCATAGTCTAGACCATTCTAGCCATTGAAAATTGGTGCTCCATTCTCAGCGTAATCCATGATCTTCCTTCTAGTGGTTAAACTATTTTCTTGAAGAACCTACTCTGATACAAATTGTTGGAATACTAAGAGGGGGGGGGGTGTGAATTAGTATGTGCACTTTTATCACTTTTAACCACTTTCAATCACAATGTATAATCAAAGCATATAAACATTAAATTGACCAGTTGTCATTAAACAATTTATTGTCAATGTTTAGTATATCATCAACAATATAAATCAGTAGTGCATAATAAAATAATCACAGATACACAGTACAACAAGATTTACGTGGAAACCCAATGCGAGAGAAAAGCACATAATGATTTTCCTATATGTCATAAGAAATACATTCGTAGGAAGCACCAACTTCCCAATTTTCCAGCTCCAACTGGAAGGAGGCTCCAACCTGAAGGAATCTCCAACTCCCTAATTTACCAGCTACAACTCGAAGGAAGATCCAACACCCTAGTTTATAGGATCTTACCTAAAGGAAGCTCTAACTCCCTAATTCTCTAGAACCAACCAGAAGGAGGCTACAACCTCGTTTCCATGCCCCATCCCAATGCCCTGAAATACAAATGAAGACCAACTTGACACTACCACATCAACCTGTCACTGTCCATGTCACTAGATTGATATACCATCACTGTCACTAGACTGATATACCATCATTGTCATTGTCAAGATGTCACAACATCCTGTCACATCAACCTGTCACTGTCAACCTCATCAACCAAACTAAATCTACTCACATAGATCAATCACCAAGAACAACACTCAACCATATGAAAAATATCAAAAGATTTGCATCAACCAAAACAACTCACAACCATCACCAAGATGTGCTTCTAGATCATATACCAAAATCATCAAGATGTGATTTTACCAATGAACCAATATATGCATTCCACATCATCCATAAACCATGAACCATGTACTCTTCACGTCAAACTATGTGCCAAAACACCACTGATATACAACCAACCAGATGTCCAACATCCACCTCAACCATGTGTCAAACAATGCATCAAAAGATATACCAATGTGTCCTAGATATGCACCAGTAATGTGTCTCAATGGATCTTCCTCAAACAACATGTACAATACATCCAATATGTACCACAAAACATATATCAAAAACTGACCAAGACATGCATCAAGCATGCTCCACAAGATCACCAAGATGCAACTTAAAACTAAGCATATACACATACCTCTAATCCTGTAGTTGACTTGGTGTATGTGATCACATACCTGCAGACCTTCCTCAACTTAAGAAATGAGAGAATATCATCTTCATAAACCTTTACCTCAGTCTCACATGACTTGTTTTGGATTAGTCACAAACACTAAATTTCAACAAGCATAACTCTGTACCTGTAATGAATTAAGTTCTGAAACTTGTACCTAACCTTCTTCATTATTTCTTCTAAAATTCCTCCAAGATTCACTCCTTGAATCATTCTTAAAAAAGAGTTATAGAGAAAATGGCAGACCTTACTAAATTCTAGCTTATTCCAGAGAGTGAGCTTGTACGACATGCCACGTGCTCAATATTTGATATCTTATTTTAAAACTCAAACACAACAAAATACAACCTATAATATTTCCATTGCAATTGGTCTCACATCACTTGTATTCTCTATGAAGAAGTTATGATTTTTTTACCGAGAACACATGTTTAAAACTAGTTTTAGGACTAGTCAAAATCCCTATCTTCCAAAGAGAGTATCGCCAAAAGTACAAGGACCCATAAGCTGAAATTCTACCACTGGTACCTTGATATGTCTTCTCAACATGCTCCAATTTTCACTATCTTAATCATTCTAGAAAACAAGTTATATCGAAAATGGTAAGATGACTTGTAAATAACATACCTTAGAACACATCATCAAAAGACATCATCCTCCCTTGGATTTCTGGGCTTCTTTACTCCACCTTCCCTTTGAAATTCACCACGGATCTCCTTGGTTTCCTTAGTCACTTATATATATTCAATATACTCAACAAGTGCTAATGGGAGTCTCTTGAAGTCTTATTTATACTTCCCAAGTGACTTCCTTTAGGGGATACCTTGTAACTGTTTTACCCCTTTTCCTTATTCTACGGCTAACCACATTCTTGTTGCAACTACTTTACCCATAATTAATTTCTTACTGCAACCACTTTGACTAAAAACGTTTTATTACAACTACTTTACCCATAATTAATTTCTTGTTGCAACCACTTTGACTAGCAAACTTTTTGTTACAACTACTTTAACCATAATTAATTTCTTGTTGCAACCACTTTGACTAGCAAACTTTTTGTTACAAATACTTTACCCATAATTAATTTCTTGTTGCAACAACTTTGACTAATAAACTTTTTGTTAAAACTACTTTACCGATAATTAATTTCTTGTTGGAACAACTGTAGCCTTAATTAATTTCTTGTTGCAACCACTTTACCCATAATTAGTTTCTTGTTGCAACCACTTTACCCATATTTAGTTTCTTGTTGCAACCACCTTGACTAGAAAAACTTATTTTTGACCTTCTAGGGAATTCTATTATAATTGAATTCTTTGTTGACCTTCTAGGAACTTCTAGATGATTCTCTGAGGGTCCAACTTCATAAAGCAATATCTCCTCAACCGTGAGGAACTATGTGGCATACCATATATCACCGGTAATGACATGACGTGTACTATCCATCTATGATAGTCCCACTTGCAAATATATTGACCTACATGTATTTATTTCTCAATCAATTGTGGGTTCCATGACCATACCTTCGGGGTTACCAGACTTGCTTCAAGGGTTGACATCAATGACAACCAACCCAATCTTTCAATATAGAATAGCGATAAAACATGATAAAAAATCCCATAATGAACATAATGTGCATCCTCTAACCAAGACATACCCATAACAAACCACTGGAAGAAAAATCCCCATCGTGATGTACTCTTGTGTGGGGAGGTAACAAGCAAACATTGTGCAAATCAATATTCCTACTCAAGGGAACTGATCAAGGAAAGTGTTTGCACAAGCTAAATCCCCCCTTAATACAACATAATACTCCATCAATAATCATGCACTTGTATGTCTAGCATGAATAATCCTGCACTTGTATATCTAGTGTAAAGAAAATGTGAATTGATAGTTAATGATATTTATTTTGATAACAAGATATGGCTCAAAACCATAACACTCCAAGCATAACTTGCCTAAGAGGGTCTTCAACTACCCCATAGTATATGAAAAGTAATAAATGGTAAATAATTAAATTATAATGATATGTTTATTTTGAAAGGTATTGAACTATATAAAATGAGTTCTAACAATTTAGTGATGTAAATATTGTAAATAAAATTTATAAATATTATTTCTATAAAATTTTAATTGAAAAATAATTACAAGTTTAAATTTAAACTTAACTATTTCATTTTGTAATTTATGTATTGTTATACATTTAATTATATAAATGATAATAATAATAATAATAATAATAATTTTAATAATTCAAATTACACATTTAATTTAATTTGCAAAAACAATTCCACTTCTAACTAGCAAATTTAATTAATATTGAATAAATAAAATCTAATTAATAATGAATAAATTTTAAATATAGTAAAGTGAATGATCGTCCTTTGACATGGACGAGTACCCCATAGTTTCCTTCTAAAATATAATGTCAAAGATATTTATATTTTGTAGGTTTGCAATAATTTATATTGCAAACATACAAATCATCAATTGGCTTACTAACATATATAACTACACAAATTAAAGTATAGAAAATATTCCAATATCTCTCTTTTCCTCTAACGAGTGAGCAATCTTCTTCTTTTTCCTCAATCTTTGACTATAATTCTTTTTCCCATTCTCATTATTCTTTCATGTAGTTGGTTTTCAATTATTTTTAAAAGTTTTTTTACTATAAATAAAATGCTATTCATTATTTTTTTTATTTTTTTTAAATATTTAGTGTTATAAGTTTGAGAAAATTTATAAAGGATTCTAATTAAAACTTTTATTATTGATATTGAAGGTTTTAATGGATATTCATTATAACCAAAAATTCTAGACGGTTGGAGGTTATAATGGAAGATTTTTTTGTGCACTTTAATCCAATAAATGCATTTGTACATATCTATGAAGTACGCATTGGTGCACTAATATTTAATATGGACTGCTATGTATTATATTTTAAAACACATGTATGTATAACATACATTGAATGCAACAATACATATTATATTTTTAAGGCACCCATGCATATTATGCATATTGAGCACATTGGTGCATATCAGATATGTAAAATCATTGGTGAATATATTATCGTTCGCACAATAATGCCATGTAATGATGGCTATAACCATAACAACAACAGTAACAATGAAGTTGTTGTTGTTAGGAGCACATGTGCTCTTATGATAGTTTTATTAGCATTAGTGTGTTTATACATGTATAACACATCGATGTGTTTATATATGTATAACATATTGATGTTTAACAACTATTTAAATTTATTGGTGCATAAATATTTGTGAATAACATTGTTGCATTCAAATGAATACAATGTATCGATTTGTTTTAGTGTTGAACGCTTCCGGATAGTATATATGAAAATGCGGCTTCTTAATTTTTTATAAAATTTTAATTAATCATCACAAAATCAAATTAGTATACCTTTGTGTATGGTGAATAGGCATGTTGAAGTAAATTGGAGGAACATGGTAGAGTTGTGATTGTTGAAGTATGAGGTCATATTTAAGTTATAAGGGTGGTTATGATCGAAGTTCTCATCTTCACTCATATAAACTGGCCTCAAACTTGAATTGTAAGGAGATTTAATTTGAGAGGAGGAATGTATTTGATGAAGAATGGAGCCAACATTGAGGAAGAACCATGATGAAGAATAACCACAATCGATTGTAGTTGTTGTTAAGGCATTCATTAGCCAAAATATTATATCTTTGTCTTCAGAAAATTTGTTTCCTAATCATCATAATGCAAGACATATAGGTAGGACAATTTGAAGAGAGGATAAAGATCATTCAACAATGCAGAGGGGATTCACCTTGTTGACCAATATGTTATCATGTTTATTCATAAATGGGATTTTAAAATTTTGAAAAGAAAGCCAATATATTGTAGGTATTGCAGGTGATGCGAGCTATAGGGGAGTTTATAGGTCTTAAGGGGTGTAAAATGGGGTATCTAGTAAAAATAGGGGATATATGGTAAAAATATGGCCTTTTATTATTAGAAAGAGGTATTGGTAGGGGTGTTCAACAAAACGATTTTGGGAGGTATTTGTTAATATATAGTGAAATTAAGGGTATTTTTTATTATCCCTCGAACACATGTGCTAGGTCACAAGTTTACATAGTGAAGACCCCGTACAACAATGGTTACGTGGGAGGAATAAGGCCTAGGGTTTTCCCATGACAGAAGAATATTATCAGCTTGTGGATTCCTTGGATGACCCCATAGAACGGGTGTACATATGGACACATATGTGATCTAGTCATATAGGACTAAGCTTGTGGGGAGGAAAGGTTGACATTCTTGGGGAATAATTTGGAATGTATGAGTTAGAGGTGTTGAAGGGTGGAAAGGGAATCTTGAACCTTCTGTCCGGTAATGTTAGAAATAAATATATATATATATTCCAAGGGCTTGCATTCGAGTAACGATCATGAAATTTCAATCATTGGAGGGAGTCTTGTTGTTAGGTATGTTGAAGGAGATAATAATTATATTTTTCATCTAAGATAGGATCTATAACAATCCTGCAATGTCTCAAAATCAAGGTTTAAGAAAGGTTTTTGTATCTCAGAAAATAGTGTAAGGAATTATTACTTTATGTGATACTTGGTTCTCTAAAGGGATTTTCAAACATTGGGCTAGAGTTTCTCAGGATAGTAAGGTTAACTTAACTCAAAGTGAAGCAATGATATTGATGTCCATGGAGAATCTATCTAGTGACCAAGATAAAGAGGGAAGTTGTGTAGAGGTGAACTTGGACTTCGATGCTCTATGTAGAGGATTTAGAGAGAAGGAATTTGGAATAGTTACAAAGGAGGGGAGGAACCCTAAGAGATGAAGGAAGGTAATATTTGGTGAATATTTGGGCATGGACCAAATTGTAGATTTCATGGGTAAGGCTTGAGTTGGAAAATTATATTGAAGGCATATAGCATTAGAATCATTAAATGTTTCATTAATGTAACAATATTGGAGTTTGATTATAGGATATCGCCTAGTGTACTACATTATGGCCAAGATTGGTTTGGTTTACTATATCGATTTGAAGAGGATGCAATCAAAAATAATTAATCGAAAATGGTTCTAGGATTCATATTTTCTCACCTTGAAACCTTGGCACATATGTTTTGACCCTAGGGTTGAAACATCCACTAAAATTTCAATTTAGGTGAAATTGTTTGGGTTTCCTTTGGAGTTATGGATTAACAAATTTCTAGAAATAATTAGTAGCATGTTGAAGAAATTCATCTTAGTGTACCCCTCCTTTAAGATAAGTATTTACAAGATGGTGGCTAAGGTACTAGTGGAAATCGACACAAAGGAGGGGTTGGTAGAGAGTGTGGAGATAGAGCTAGGGCATATAATTTATATACAATTTTTGGACTATGGAAATGCTTCTTTTAGATGCATTCAAGGTATTTTGCAAGGTCATATTGTTAGATACTATCCAAATACATTTTACAGAAATAATTGGAGGAGAAAGTATAAAAGGGAGGAAGTTTCCCCTAAGCATGTAGTTACAAATACATTAGGAGAACAATACAACCCATGGAAGGAAATATTTGTTCATGTATGAATAGATGATCAAAGAGATTCAAGGTCTAAGATACAAAATTCCTATGAGATTTATTTGCAAGAACATGCTCAAGATAGGCCCAACATCTAAAAGTAGGAGGCTCCATTATTGAAGGTGGTAGACAATAAGAAACCTAGGGTTTTGGTTGATTCAAAATTTATGTTCTATATATATTATCCTTCCCATACCACTAGTGACCAAGTGAATAGTGTTTTTGAGGTTAGGAATTATGAAAAAAATATTTTGAAATTTGGTACAAATCATAAAGGATTGTCCTCGGAAAAGAAATATATGGGGGATTTGTTTACTAGTAGTAAATCCTCTTCATGTTTTGGTGATAGTGAAATTTATGAATCTAATAATGCTTCTAGTGAAGACAACATAGTTAGGGTCATGTACAAACCTGAACTCTTGAAACAGGTTCAAAAACCCTCCAAACGTTACTATCTTAGACCAAGAAAATGCTAACAAGAGATAGGGGTTAGGGTTTGGTGGGACTAGGTAGTGATGGAGTTAAATCCATAAAACACCTATCAATTTGGGATAAAGTCAAATATTAAAATTGTATAAGAAAATGTGTGGAGGGAAGTCCAACAAGGAAAACAAAATCAAATCATCAACGTCCTTAAAGAAAGTTAGACCCTATAGAGGGTTAGAAGAAGATTGTGATTTTTCCTTAAACATTAGATATTTGTGTAGATCCCCAAACATATTGGGCCTTTCTAGAATTTTTGAGATAGAGAAGCCTAATATCCTATTCTTATAAGAAACCATTGTGGGATGGGGTGGTGGGGTGGGGAGCGGGGGGCTATTGGGATATTGAAATCCATTTAAAAAAATAAATTTTGTTGCTATTGATGCTTTTGGTATATCAAGGGGACTTATCACAAATTGGAGATCAAATATTTCTCTGATAAATTCTTACATTTTTGTATAAGGATTATGTACATACTTTGAAGTAAAGGATTTGAGCATATATGTTTCTATTCTAAATGTATATGGTCCATATGATGATAGAAAAAGGTATTGGGATAGGTTTTTTTTCCTTGAGTCATTAAAAGAATATTTTGATATTATGGGAGGAGATTTGAATTTCAATTGGATTAAATCAAAGGTTTGGGGTTTTTCTGCAAGAGTAGATAGATTGGGGGATTATTTTAGATATAATTTCAAATAGACAAGTTCCATTGATACAGATCTAGTTAGAATTTTTCCAAATTGGAGACATATTATATTGGGGAATGATAGTATGTCAAGGTGTTTTGATTGGTTTTTATTATTATTGAGAAGCTCATAGGGAATGTGGATAGGTCCAGGTCATGGGTTGAAAGTGAAGGCTCAAACCATAGCTGGATCTTCCTAGAATTAGAGTTTGAAAATGGAAATCCCTCCTCTCCATTCAAATTAAACTCTAGTTGGGTGGAGGAGGAATAAATTCATATGTTTTTTAAAATTGAATGGATTGGTTACAATGATAGTTTGGGGACTTCAATCTATGTATAGTTTGCAAATATATTAAAGAGAATTAAGAGTTAGGTTATGGATTGGCAACATATATATAAGAAGGCAAGGATAAAATTTTAAACAATGTTGAAGAGGAGACAAATTAGATTTATAAGAATAGTGCAAGGGGGCATTCAAGGAAGAAGAAAGTTTGAGGCTAAATGATTTGGATAGAAAAGTAAGAAGACTATTGGCCACCACAGAAGTTGAGTGGGGGATGAAGAGACAACCATTATGTCTAGAGAATGGAAATGAGAATACAAAATAATTACATCAATTTGCAAATCATAGGAAAAGGATGAATACGATTTAGGAAATGAAAGATGAGGATGAGCCTTTGGTAATAAGTCATGGTGGAATAAATAGAATAGGGGTTAGGCATTTTCAAAATATTTACATAGTTAAATTAACATCTTATTTCCATATTTTTGTTATCAAATATTAGAATGTGATTCTCTTTGAAGAGGTATCTATTGGACACACCTACCACACTTAGAGGGGGGGTGAATGAGTGTGGGGCTCTTTTTCCCAAAACTTACCTGTTGCACAAAAACTCATCAATTAGCATTCAACATTTATTCATTACCCATTGTTTTCATTTATAACCAGTTAGATGTGAGCACATATCAGCAACATATATCAGCAATAAGTCATCACCACAATGAACACAAAGAACACAAGATGT